>JASVER010000021.1:9977765-9998810 GCA_030449065.1 Oceanodroma leucorhoa
CCCCCCATTTCCCAGGGGGGTCAGGGGGATGCTGGGCTCACCCCATAATCCCGGAGGAGCGAGGCCGCGAGCGTGGCACAGGGAGGGGGCAGCATCCCACCCCGCTTCGGGTTTGCAAAGGGATTTTCCATGCATGCTCTTAAAAAATGATAATAATAATAATAATAATAATAATAATAATAATAATAACGGAGGGAGGGTGGTTGCACCGGGAGCCTTGCAGCCAGGGCTCTCGCCTGCGGCAGTGACCTATTTTAGCGGTCGGTGGACTTTTGGGGGGGTTAGTTTGACTTGCAGAGAGCAGGCCTTGAGCTGGGAAGATGCACTGGAAATCCCTTGGGATATGCCGTGCCCAGGGACCKCGGTTCCCGGTGCCCTGGTGCCTCCCCCATCCCTAAAAGTGCGGGGTTGTGATTGCCCCAGCGATGGCTCCGCGCCTGTAATAACACCCCGGGAGGCGTTCGAGCAGCTTTTTGGAAAAGGGAAAGAAAGTGCAAGCTTTGGGAAAAAAAAAATAAAGGGACAATGCTGACCCGGCGCACGAGATGATGGCCGGGATGCCGGGCTGGGGCTTGGCACCCCCCAGCCCCGATATCGGGGGTAACCGGAGCTGAGTTCGGGTTCGTGCCAGCCGGCCGCGCTCGGCCTGTGAAATTCCTGCTGGCATTAAATCAGCTGCTGAAAGCAGCCCTGCATCCCCTCCGGAGGGAGATGCTGGTGGAGACCTCCCGGAGTTGGACCAGGGGAGGCACCGGGGTGGTTTTTGGGAGCGTTTTGTACCCCGAGGTGGGGCTGGAGATGGCCAGAGCCCACCCCGAGCAGGCAGCCCTGTGAGGAAGAAGGGGAAAAGTTGGGAATTAAACCTTTCCTCCACACCCAGCCTCAGCAAGAACCAGACAAAAATTTGCTTTACGGAGCAAAAATCCTCCTTGGCAAGATATTAAGGGATTTTTTTTTTTTTTTTTTTTTTCCCCTGGATCTGGGGTGAAACTCTTGCTGAGTGCAAACATTTCAGCTCTGCCTGTGGAGTTTCCCCGAGGATGCCGGCTGGGCTAAACACCGCTCCGGGGGCTTTGCCGGGGCGAACGGAGGGTGCCCTTCGCCGCCCGGCTTGGCTTCACGGCGGAGCTTTGTTCTCCCGGCGAGGAATTAACGGCGCGTTAGGTTATTACCAGGCAAACACCGGAGTCGGGCGAGATAAATGGCCTTGTATTTCTGTCTCGCGTCTGGAGGAGAGGCATGTCACCCCCTTCATAAAAATAACCCRCTGCTGCCTTCGGAGATGTCTTCTTTGTAAAGGAAGCAGGAGGTTGCCTGCGAGTCAATTAACTGTTGGTTATTTTTAAGACGCAGATTTTTCTGCTTAAGGAAAAAYAGGGAGAAACCTTTTGCGGATGAACTGAATGTGTCAAAACATCAGAGGGTCTTTGAAGGTTTCAGGGGAATTGCTGATCTCCCCGTCTCCCCTCCTCGCTCCGGCTGGAGGAGAAGACTGAGGGCTCTCCCGCGCTGCTGCGTTTAAGCCTTTTTAGATGGGGACGTGGCAATGGCCGTGACAAAGTGCTCTGCGGGAAGAGCAAGAACTGAAGTTTTTATTTTGCTCTCGCGTTTGCGTGGCCCCGAAAAAGGGGATCCCCACGTCCCCCGCGTGGTTTGCACCCTAGATGTCCCCTGAGATCCCACGGGATCTGTGGTCCCAGGAGCGGATGCCGGTGGGGAGGATGAGCTCAGGGCTAGGCTCTGTGCCACCTGCCCCTAATTTTTTCTCTCTTATTTCTAAAGGAAACACATTGCGTTGCGTTGCTGGAGCGGTATTTGCAGGGCAGGGCTGGCCCTGTTGGGTTTCCCGCCTGGGGACACCTGAGGACTTGTCCCCGTGTCCTTCGGGGCTGCGGTCCCCACTTCAGCCAACCTCGGTGCTTCGGCTGCCTCTCCTGATGGTGAAACCTGGGATGACTTTGGATATGGGGAAAGACTGGCCATGGTGGTGCAGATATGGTGGGTAGAGGACTTAATTACAATAAATTGTCTTTTTTTGTTATTATTTTTATGATTGTATCTTTTTGCCCAGAGCCAGGGCTACTAACAACCTGTCTGAGTTAAAGCCCTGCTCCCYGAGCTGCTGAATTTGCTGGACAGCCGTGATAAAAATAAGCCTTTTTAATGCACATTCATAAAAATGTTAAAGTATTGGGCAGGAAGGATGGCTGGACCAGAGGAGCACGGCGGGTGCTTCCCAAAGAACCCTGGTTAAGGTTGGGTATAGGATGGAGCTGGAGATGGGGACCACCCCTGGGGTCAGTGCCAGGGTTTGGAGAGGATGCTCCGGGATGCAAAGCCCTGCCCAGGATGCTGGGAGATGCTCAACCTTGGACCTCTTTGATCCAAGTTGCGCCARGGGAGGTTTAGATTGGATATTAGGAAAAATTTCTTCACCGAAAGGRTTGTCAAGCATTGGAACAGGCTGCCCAGGGAAGTGGTGGAGTCACCATCACTGGAGGCGTTCAAAARACGTGTGGATGTGGTGCTTCAGGACATGGTTTAGTGGRCATGGTGGTGTTGGGTTGAYGGTCAGACTTGATGATCTTAGAGGTCTTTTCCAATCTTAATGATTCTATGGTAATTTTGTGGTCTGGAGTTGGGTAAGAAAACGTCGTGGTTTTAGGATCTGATGGGAAACCTTGGAGGTCTCATATCCCATCCCATGACCCACCTGGAAGGTCACGGTGGCTTCCCGGGGGATGGGCACCGCGGTGCTGGGCAGGRGGACGCTGCCGTCTGGTGCCAGCATAATTCAGCAGCACGTGGGAGGAGGCTTTGTCCATCCGTCCGCCTTGCTTTTCGGGGATCTCGGCCTCTTCCCGGCCATCGCGTGGCAGCTCATGGGTGTGGGGCTGGGTCAGGGACACGATGGCTTCAGGCTGTGCACAAGCTGCATGGTGGCTGCCCCGTTGCACCCATCCACGCTCCCTGCGCTCAATTTGGGGTCCCCGGGGGTCCTATGAGCCACGGGGGGCTCGGTGCACTGCCTACCCCGCTGCATCCATCCACTCCCTTGGTGGCACTGGGGACATCCATAGGGTCCCGAGGGGATGATGCTCGCCTCCTCCCCGGCCTCGCGTGGCTCGCACCGGGCTGGGCAGCGGTCCGGAGCCGGCCCCTGGCGCAGCCGCTTGGCCGACGGCCCAGCTGGAGAGGTCAGCGTTGGGTTTTGTCCTCGTTTCCTCCCTCGATCTTTCCTCCACTTCTTTTTCTCGGGCAGGGGCTGGAGGGGGGACAGTGGCTTTGTGTGTGTGTGTGTGTGTGTCCCCTGGGCTCTTCCACCCCAGCAGTGGTTCCACGGGGGGTCCCGAATCCCCCAGACAGCAGAGCAGCATTCCATCCCGCCGCCTGCTCCCGTGCCAGGGCGGCGGCTGGGGACATCTCCATCAGCCGGGTGTCACTAGCCGTGCCAGGCGCTGGCGGGGACCCCACGGCTCGGCTGCTCCGGCTGCGTTTGGCATTTGCCAGGAGGATGCCGGCTCTGCCGAAATCCAGCTGCAGCCGCTCGGGGGGTTTAACCCCAGACCTTGCTACGGGCTTAGCGCAGATCTTGAATTACCCGCAGAACTTTGGCACCGCGTGTCGGGTCTGGCTGAGCTGCACCCAAAGAAACCCCTTTTGGCCCTGACCGAGGGGACAGGGACAGACGGACGGGTGCATCCAGCCCGGCTTCGGTGCCTCCGCTCTCCTGCCTCCGCTCTCCTGTCCTGGGCTGAAAATAACGCAGCGCTGAGCTGAAGCCTCAGTGTTTTTGCAGCAGGGATGCTGCRTTTGCGCAGGGGACGGTGCTCGCCTTTGCACGTGTCAGGATGAGGTTACGGAGCTGATCTCGGGGCTTGGCAATGCCCTCTGCCATCACCCTTGGTGGAACAGAGGGACGGTGTCCCCGATGCCATCGTGGTGGTGGTGGCATCCCCCGAGAGCAGCTTTGCAGCGTCGCCTCACTGGACCGGTTTGGGGATGAGGGGGTTGGCCCGTCCGTCTGTCCTTGCAAAGCATCGTTGTGGCTTTGCAGCTCTGCGCACGAAAGAAAAGGAGAAGGACGCCCAGAGCGGCTAGTGGGGTTTAAAAAATTTAAAAAATATAAAATAAATAAGAAAGCAACCAGCCATTAACCCTCTGCGGGCCATGCTGCTGGGAAGCCAGCGCCTGCTCCCGACGGGGCGAAGCCTTGTGTTGCTCATCCGCCCTCATCCCCCCGCTCTCCCCAAGCCATGGGTGGCCGTGGCACTTACAAGAAAAACCCAAATGAACCTTTTTCCCATTTGCAGAGGCGGCTTCCCGGCTGCCAGGGGATGGGGATGGAGGATTTGTCCCYGTTCCCTTGCGCTGAGGACGGTCCCGCTGGGCCTGGCGCTGCTGCCGGCTTCCCAGGCTGCTCCYTGGAAAAGCATCTTTGAGCCGAAGCCTGTAAATGCTGGATGCTATTAAAAAAAAAAGCAAATCAAAAAAACAAAGGGGAGGGAAAAAATAAGCCTGGGAAGCATCTGACTGTCCCCCAGCTGGGCTAATGCTCTTCTTCACTTATGCAGAGGCTGGGAGGTGTTTTTCAGGGCGCCCGACACCCCAGGGTGGGACGGGTTCTGGGAGCATCGCTGAGCCCCTTCCCCTTGCTTCCTCTCCCTGGAGCCTGTATACGGCTCTATTTTCAGCAGCCTCAAGCCTTTTAGATGCCACGTAGGGAAAAAACCCACCGGTTTAGATGGTGTCACCACCATCCTAAAAGGACGTGTCCCTCCCCGGCCTCCGGAGCTGGGATGGGACCATCCCTGGCGAGCGCCTGGTCCAGCCCTGGCAGCATCCCGGCGGGCAGGATGCCGGCGGTGGGCGCTTGGGGCCGTGTCGGCCCGGCGCCTCGCCAGGCGGGGCTGCGGCCGAGCTATTGTTTTCCCTTCCTGCTTGTTTTTCCGGACAACCCTCCCCTAATTAAATAAAAACACCCGTCAGAGAAGCGAACAAACCCACCCCCCCCCCGCCGCCCCGCTCCCAGCACGGTCCCGTGCCGCGGGAGGGCGAAGCAGCGGTGGGAGAGGTCCCCGGGGAGGGGGGCGATGGGCGAGCAGAGCGGTGAAGGTAGGCGATAGGCGAGGGGAGGGTGCGTTGGGGATGTRTTTTATCCCGCTGGCAGGTTTCCATGCGTGGCCGTGGTCCAAAAATGGGTGGTTTTGGCGATGTATGGGATGTGTAYGGTCCAGGCGGCGCTGCTGGTTTTGGGGCGGCTTCATCCCGGTGCATCCCGGTTTCGGGAGCCGTGGGAAGACGCGAGCATTACATCATCCTTAAAARAACCCTGTATGGCCTCAAAACTACGGAGGAAAGGCTGAAGGTCTCATCCAAGGGTCTTGAAAGCAGAGGGCAAATTGTAGGGGATTGAGGGTTAAAACCCAAAGCGCGGATGTTTTTGGAATGTCTAACGATACGCCTTTGTATCATTTGAATTAATCTGTAAAAATAGGTTTTTAATGCTGTTTCTTTCTTTAGCAAAAGTCAAGTCGTGGCATTAAATAGTTTCAACCAAGTTCTTTCTCACTGAAGTGCAGCGGTGTTCAAATTGAGACTAGGACGTGTTTTTTTTTCTGGAGGAGCAAGTGCAAACGTCGTATTCGGCTACTTATTAAAGCACTTTTCCTTAATGCAATTTAAGGCTGCAGGTCGACGGTAAATCTTTCAGTGGTTGCGAACGATACTGAAAAGCAGATTGGTGTTTTTCATGGGAGTTTTGGGGTCGAAAAATTTTAAGGAAATCCCCAAATTCTGTGCTGAATGGAAACCGGTTCGCGGGCAGCAGGTCTAACCGCTCTGCCCGGTGTGAAGCGTRGACTTAAATGTGCTTTTTATGCTGCAAAACCCCGTCTTTGTGCTGCTACAGGAGAGAAGTGTTCGTGGTCCTTGGTGCTCTGGTGATGAGGGTGATGGATGTGGCTATAAATAAAGAGAGGCCAGTGAACGTTGTAGATGGTCTTCAGGGGGGCTGCAGATTTGAGTATTTAAATATATCCAGAGTGACCCGACCTACTGGTCCCTCGGGGGGTTTTATTGCTGCAGGAGCATTTAGGGATCTTTAGGCTCTTAATACCTAAGGTAAAATGCTATTTATCTTAGCCCAGTGATTTAAATCCAGCAGCAGCTTCCTTTCACGGGAGGTGGTCGGGTGTTGGTGTGGCTGTTTAGGGAAACTGAGGCACGTGGGGAGATGCGGGTGGAAGGGGAACGGGGCCATTCTCGGGCTCCATCTCCTATAGTGGGATTTTTGGTGGCTTCTCCAGGAGGGGCTGCCCCGGTCCAGCAAGCATCAGCATCTGCTTCGGCCACCGTTCCTCTATCGCTCTGATCTCTCCCTCGCATCCCCCGCCGTCGGGGCTCAGCCGACCCGCATCCCTCAGTCCCCCCTCACCCCGAGCATCCTCCCCATTCTCCGGCCCCGCCGGCCGTTTCGGGACGGGGCTTTGGCAGCACCGCTTGAAAAAGCTCTTAAAATAGAGCCGGAGGGCAGCGTCAGGACGGGGAGGGCTGTCTGGAGGCACCGCCGTCCCCTCGGGGTGGGGACTTCGCGGCCACGCTGCTTTCGAATAATTTTTACGGGGTTTTTCTCGGTGCTGACAACGCCAGGGCCCTGCCCGGAGGTCGGCGGTGCATGGAGGGGGCTGGCAGTTTTGGGGTTCGCTCGGGTTTGATGCACCCAGCAAGCACCCCAAGTCCAGGTTGGGGATGGGGATGGGTAACCTGCTCTGATGGTGCCGAGTTGGGCTGCTTATGGGATTAAACCGACTCGAAGGGCCAAGGTGGTGAGCAAAAGAGCAAAACTGTGATTTTTATTTTTTTTTAAGTATTTTTTAAAATATTTTTTTAATTATTTTTTTAAAAATATGTGGGTTTAAAATGTTTTAAAATATATATATATATTTTTTTAAATATTTGTGTTTTCCCGGGGGAAGGGGTAATGGGTTTAACTCTCCCATTAATCCCGATTAATCAGGCTTCTCCACTCCGGTGAGGTTGCAGGGACGGGAACTGCCAGAGGGGTATTTTGGGGCAAGTTAGGGTCTTTCTTGGGATTTCACCCCGGCGGGCGCCTCTCCTCTTGGCTGGGGCTCTGACTCCGGGCGAGCTCACAAAAAGCATCTGATAGCAATAAAGAGCAAAAACCTCCCGCTGACAAGCCCGGGCTGAAGTCACCGACGGGACGCGGCCAAGACACGCATTGTCCTCGCCGCTGCTGGGACTGATTAGAGCCGCCTGGCAAGCCCCGGCGCTGGGTGAGGGGTCAGCCCCTTTTGCCAAAAAACCTTGATCTGGAGAGAAAAAAAAAAACAAAAAACACAACAGCTTTTGTTTTCCAGGCTGGGCTGTGCGGAGGCGATGCCGCCCGGCAGACCCAATTCCCCCTGTTTTGCACCCATTTCTCCACAGCTGTGGCCGTGCTGAGCTTGGAGCATCCTATATGGGGAGCGAGGTGAGATGGATCCCAGGAGGAAAAACCTGAATTCAATTTTTTTTCATGGTGAAAGCAAAGCAGGAGAGTCCCTGGCAAACAGCAAACCGCTCTGCTGAAAGCTTGCTGTCTCTTTGGTGTTCGATATTTATTATATCATTATTTATTACCTATGCGCTTGGGGGGACCGAGCCATCCAAGTTCCGCTCGTCGAAATGTCCTTGGCAGTCGCGAGGCGTAGGAAATGGGGGGGCTGGATGGATGTTCTAGCTGGGATGCAGCATTTTATAACTAATATATATATAAAGAGTGTTTATATATTTATGTATTTATATATAAAGATTTTAAATATATATATAAATGAATTATAAAATACAAAAAATATATACAAATATATATAAAGCCCCCTCGTTTACTACCTCTTCACCCCACTCCAGGCTGCAGGGCCAAGAGTTTGGAGAAAAGCTGTTTTCTCCCTGTTTTTCCTAGGTGCGAGCATTTGCTGGGGCTCACCGGGGCCATCGGGACCATGCGAAGCTGACGACCTCGTTGGTTGGGCGAGTTGCTTGCGGAGCAGAAATTCAGTGAAAATGAAAAGTTTTGGGAAGGAGGGGGAAGGGCTTTTTTGCTTGTTGAGAAAACAGAGAAGAAAACACCCTTTTTTTTATTATTATTTAAACATTTTTGTCT
This sequence comes from Oceanodroma leucorhoa, assembly GCA_030449065.1. Lineage (NCBI taxonomy): Eukaryota > Metazoa > Chordata > Aves > Procellariiformes > Oceanodroma > Oceanodroma leucorhoa. The sequence goes on from JASVER010000021.1 coordinate 9,985,930, forward strand.
GTGTGTGCTTTTGCCTTTGGCTTACAAAAAAAAAAAAAAAAAAGACAAACAAAACGTGTCTTGATGGAATTCGTGGGTTGATCAAGAGCTGCCATTTGTCCCAGAAAAAATGGGAGCTGAGAAACTCTTTCTGGAGCAGGAGGTGCAGGATAAACCCCGCAGGTTGAACCCTCCATCTCCGCCACTGCTCTGCACCATGTCCTTGGTCACATCCCTCAATGGTGGGGGGAAAAAGGGCGTTAACGTGGCCGGATCCGTCTTCATCCATGAGTTGGTTGTTCAGCACAGAAAGCCAAAGTGAAGCAGAGGGCAAGAGGATATCCCACCTGCTTTTAATGCAGGGCACGGGATTTAGTGTGGGATATCCCTTGCATTTGGGATGCAGCTGGCAAAACCCATCCTGGGGCTCAGGTATCCCCAGGAGAGGTGATGAACGTCCAGGGGTGGACTGCAGCATGCAAAATACATGTGAGCTAAATTAAATACCCAGCAAACGCAGCCTGGGGAGTGTTGGCAGCTGCAGCGTTTCCCAGCCTGGGGATGCTGCTCCCTGATTTGAATTTTTCCAGGTAGTGCCTTTCCCCAGGCGATTTAAAATGGGCATTAAAAAAGCGCATAAATCATCCYGGTGAATCCAGCTAGCGAGTTAGCTGCTAATGTGACCCAGAGCACGCGGTGTAATTCGGCAAATATTAGAGGATCTTGTAGAAGCAGGGAGGTTTGAAATCCTAATTTCCTTCTACTTAGGGGGTTAAATCTCAGCTGGTGCCTAAAATTGGCTTCCTGCATGGGGCAAATGCCCCCCCTGGGTCTCCATCTGGTTCTGGAGATCGAGGCATCCCCTGTCCTGTGTGACATCTCCTCCGCGTGAGCGTGGGCAGCTGAGCCAGGCTTTGGACCTCGGTGGTGGTGGGATGGCCATGCTACCTCCTACCCAGGCTGAAGGGATGTCAGTAGGTGCTCGTATGGCCTTGGCCTGTTCTTTCATTGGGCTTTCTCCTCCTTGGTTGAATCTTCCAGACTCAAGTTGGTGGTAGAGCATCTTGGTTGGTGTCTCCAAGCTGGGTGTGGTGATGGAGCTTTTTGGTTAGCATCTCCAAGCTGGGCCTAGTGGTAGAGCTTCTTGGTGTTTCGAAGCTGAGTCTGGTGGTGGAGCTTTTTGGTTGGCATCTCCAAGGTGGGGCTGGTGGTAGAGCTTCTAGGTTGGCATCTCCAAGCTGGGCCTGGTGGTGGAGCTTCTTGGTGTTTCGAAGCCGAGTCTGGTGATGGAGCTTTTTGGTTGGCATCTCCAAGCTGGGGCTGGTGGTGGAGCTTTTTGGTTGGCATCTCCAAGTTGGGGCTGGTGGTGGAGCTTTTTGGTTGGCATCTCCAAGCTGGGGCTGGTGGTGGAGCTTCTTGGTTGGCATGTCCAAGCTGGGTCTGAAGGTGGAGCTTCTTGGTTGGCGTCTCCAAGCTGTGGCTGGCAGTGGAGCTTCTCAGTTGGCTTCTCTGACTTGGGATGTATGGACAGGGACAGGTGGCATGGCCGGGCAGGTGTTTTCCTGGGGAAAGAATCCTCCTGAATGGTTTTATTTCTTTCTTCCCCACAGCTGATAGTCGAAAAAACGACTGACTACCCTTCGGCTGAGTACTCTCTGGTGGAGGATGTAGCCCTCCACTTCACGTGTTTGATGGACAGACTGAACGAGCAGCGCCTCTTTCAGCCGGACCTGTGCGACGTGGACATCGTGCTGGTGCAGCACAAGAGCATCTTCCCAGCGCACAAGGGGGTCCTGGCAGCCTACAGCCAGTTCTTCCACTCCCTCTTCACCCAAAACAAGCAGCTGCAGCGCGTGGAGCTCTCRCTGGAGGCCCTCACCTCGCAGGGCCTCCAGCAGATCCTCAACTTCATCTACACCTCCAAGCTCCTCGTCAACTCCTGTAATGTGCAGGACGTGCTGAACGCGGCCGCCGTGCTGCAGATGAACAACATCGCTTCCTCCTGCCAGGACCTCCTTGACACCCGCTCGCTCAGCCTGGCCGCCGACATGGCCCTGCCCGCTGAGGGCTGCGCTGGACCCCCGCCCTACTACTGCGAGATCAAGCAGGAGGTGGATGCCCCCCATCCTAAGATCTACGCCCGGGAGGGCAACGACCCCTACTCGGTGCGGGTGGAGGATGGAGCAGGTGGTGGGACGCTCCCCCCGGGTCCAGCCAAGCAGTACTACAAGGAGGAGAAGGATGGTGGTCCGGGCGCCGTCTGTAAGATGGAAGGCGAAGAGTCCGAGGAGGACCTGGACAGCCAGGGCTCGTACAACCGGGAGCAGATCATCGTAGAGGTGAACCTCAACAACCAGACCCTCAATGTCTCCAAGGGCACGGAGGGGAAGGCAGCCGCCAGCGAGGCGGCCGTGATGGGGCGGCCTGACGGTGATGGGCGCGACACGGAGGAGGATGGGGAGGAGGAGAATGAGGAAGGGGAGGAGGAGGAGGAAGAGGAGGAGGATGCAGAGGTGGGTGAGGAGGAGGAGGAGGAGCACAGCGAGGAGGAAGACCTGGAGGAGACAACGGAAGAAGAGGATGATGATGATGACGATGAAGATGCGTCGGAGGTGAAAAGGGAAAAGGGTGGGCAGCCCCGCAGAGGCAGCCGGGCATCCAAAGCCACCAAACCTGCCATGGCAACCAGGTCCCAGGAGATGGCCAAGGTGGAAGAGGAGGAGGAGGAAGAAGAGGAAGGCCAGCGAGGGAGGAAGAGGAAAAAGGAGCAGGACGGTTTGGGCCAGAAGGTGAAGCTGGAGGAGAAGCAGCACTACCCGTGCAAGAAGTGCCCCCGGGTCTTCAACAACCGCTGGTACCTGGAGAAGCACATGAACGTCACGCACAGCCGCATGCAGATCTGCGACAAGTGCGGCAAACGCTTCCTGCTGGAGAGCGAGCTGCTGCTGCACCACCAGACCGACTGCGAGAAGAACATCCAGGTAAGCCAGCCCTGGGGACGTCCCACCAGGGGATGGACGTCCCACCGGGGATGGACGTCCCACCAAGGCGTAGGGCATGCCACCAGGGGTGGACATCCCACCAAGGTGGGCACATCCCACCAAAGGAGAAGCATCCCACCATGATGGGATTTCCCAATGGGTCCCATGATGGGACCTCCCACCAGGGAGGATATCCCACCCAGCTACACCATGGGATGGGCTCATGCTCAAATGATATTTTTGATGTTGTGTGTGGCACATGGCAGACGGGAGGGAAGCTTGCTTCACCCGTGACTCGTATTCAGGCTCAGGAGGGTCCCGTGGTGGCATGGGACCGGAGGATTTGTGCCGGGGGTCTGTGGCTTCCCCTTGGCCGGCTGGGTGGAAATATGGAGTAATTTTTGAGGAGTTATTTTTCTTTGTGTTTATTCAGTTAATCTGGATAAAACATTGTGAGCCCCTGATGGAGACACACTCCAGCCGTTCCCACCCAGGCTGAAACCAATTTAGCTTAATTCAAAGATTTGCTGACATGAGTTAAAATGGTTTTAATCTGCCTTTTGTGCTCTTTAGCTTGCGTATTAGCAAATTTCCGAGCGCGTTTGACATCCATGCGTGGCTCAGTCTCGATGTGTCCTTTGCCTAATGCTGACGAGAACCTCGTCTGCGTTTGCAAATCAAGTCCAGTAAATGAGTGCAGTTTTGGGGGGATAGGTAGGCATCCCCTTGGAGCAGCAAACACGTGCGTTCCTGCAGACCGCTCCAACCCACCTCCTAATCCCCAACGAGCTGTTTTGCACGATGCTGCCCCTACTAATCAAAAAAACAACTTCTGGAGAGCTTCGCCCATCATCCTTCCCACCACGACTGGATTTTAAATGATCTTGCAGCTCTCTTAGATGAAGGTAACGCAACCCAAGTGCTACTGGAGCCCTTCACCAATGGCACCCCAAATAAAATGGGCGATGAAGCAGATCTCGGCGTTAGGACGTGCGAGGAATACGGAGGCAGGAGCAGTCTCGGCTCGAGCAGGTGAAGGAGCTGCTGGCCCTTTGGTGCATCTTCCTGAAAAATTCACAGCCCTGAGGTTGCTTTTTTTGGATGCTTTTTCCCAGGATGGATGAGTGTAGCTCCGATACCTGCGTGGTGGTGGCTGTTTTGGAGCTTATCGTAAAGCCTGTGCAATTAAAAATGGGTTTTCCCAGAATATTTCTTCAGGCTCATCTGCTTTCCTGATGGATAACTTGGGGTTGTCACCTCATTGCTTTTGGTTTTTTCCCTTTTTTATCCCTTTTCCAGGTCATTTCTGAATAGGATGAACTGCAACTGCCCGTGCGGTCGCCTCCCTCTGCAGAAAATGTGGATCATTACCTCTCACTTAGTTGAGCGTTTTTAATTTTACAAATAGCCAAATTCACTCCATTTGCTCTGATAATATTGAATAACTTTATCAATATACCATGGAATTATAGCTGGATGGAAAAGGGAATTTTTTTTTACTCTGTACCTATAATGGACAGTCTTTATTACTTGTTTTTTAACCAGGTCCATGGAGGGACCGTCCCTCTTACCCCGTTCAGGTCTGCTGCTTTCTTTTGCTGCTTTGTCCCAAAATTTCATCCATGATGTTTAGGTGTTAGGCTTCATCTCCTTCCCTGTGATAGTTTCACATCACCGTCCATGGCCCCACGGACTCAGTAGCAGGTATCCTCCCTCCATCACCTGAAAAACGATTCATCCTTTGCTTTATCAGGTAGTTTCTCAAAATCTTTTTTTGGCCAGCTTCAGTATGGTTGTCCTCTTAACCTGCAAGAATTTATCTTCTCATTTTTTTCCCTCGTTTGGACATTACTTCCACATTTTTGAGTGATGCTTTTTTGTGGTAACTGAGGACACAAGGCTGAGCCCTCCGGGGTGCTTGGGCCAGGCCCGGGGTCTTTCCTACATCTGCTGCTTTCCCTCTACCTTTAATTTTAAAATTCCCTTGCAGCCTCTTTCATTTTAAGTGGAGAAAATGGATATTGATATGTCTTTCATAACAGGCTCTGGTCATGAATTTTTCCTGAAATGTCTCTTAAAGCAGAAATAAAACTATTCCGATCCATGAAAGTATTTACTTAGGAACAGTGAAACTTGGAGGACTACTCATGTTGATATTCAGGCATGGCAAGATGAAGGCGACGAGTGTTAGGAATGCCTCTCTGACCCTAATTTTGCCTCCCAGGCACCTAAATATAAATACATATAGCAAGATACTGTGACTGAATGGCATAATGGTATATTTTCTGTGGTATCACAGCCTCATTTGCTGCAAAATCTGGTTGAAGCCCGTCAACGAGCATCTGTTCCTCTGGGTAGGAGGAGKTGGAGGCTCTGCTGCCTGCACTGCTTCAAGCCCTGCTGGGAAATCCCCCCTGGGCTTACTGGTACCACTCAGCCGTGCTGTTGCTAGATGCCTCCAAGGCATGAATTATTTTCTCAATGCAGCTGTGAGGAGAAGGGATGGGTTTATCCCTGTTAGCCAGGAGGAAGATGAGTCATGGAGAGATGAAGGGGAAGGAGCGTCCCTTGGCTCCTGGCCGGGTCCTCGGCTGGGTGCTGCCAGCTGTACCCATGCTCCAGCAATGGCTTCCCATGCGGACCTCGCTCTCCCGTCTTTCCCTGAGCACCGAACTGATCTCACGCTAAAGTTGGAGCTTTTCCCGGGAACTTTCCAAGAAACATTGAACATGGAACTGAAGCAAATCGTCTACCATAACTTCTCGGGGGAGACTTTGCACATCACGTTGTTCTGCTTGTGCTGTCGGACTGTTTTTTGGGTCCGTTTTGGTCCATTTGGATATGTTTGGAAAACTCATTTAGTGGTAAATTATCCCTAATATCTGCTGAAGACTGCAGYTGTGCTGCCCTGGCTTGGGCTTCTCCTTGTTCCTATATTCTTTGCAGCCTTCTAATGCACGGAGGGTTGGGGTTTGTTTTTATATAACAACGGCTCCATTGTGTGCAGGAATAAAATCCCCAGTTGGGAATAGGGTCTTGGTGCGTGAGCTGCTGTTTATGCAAGTCCTAATACATCCGTTGATGGAGGTGCCACGTCCTTCCCTGGAAAATCATTGTCCTTTCCTTATCCAATGGATAGAAATTTGAGTTTTGGAGGTTTCCAAGTGACAAGGTCTGTAGCAGACTTGCTGGTCGTTATGATTTTTGGTATCTTAGCTGTAGGTTTCATAGTGACGTTCCCTTTCAATGGGTGAAGCTGATAGCCTGGTAAAACAAAAATGCTGGTGGTGCCTGGGCATGTTCCCCTGCTTCCTTACCCATCCCCTCTCTSCTTGCAGTGCGTGACGTGCGGGAAGGGGTTCAAGAAGCTCTGGTCCCTCCACGAGCACAACAAGATCGTCCACGGCTATGCCGAGAAGAAGTTTTCCTGCGAGATCTGCGAGAAGAAGTTCTACACCATGGCCCACGTGCGCAAACACATGGTTGGTGAGTGCGGGAGGCACCAGTGCCACGGGGGGATCTCTTTAGGGGTGTTCATCCACCGTTTTGGCAATGAAGGGTGTTTTTTTGTCGCTGTCGTGTTGGGAGTTTAGGGCTGGGCTTACTCTTGGGTGAGCTTTCTCAYGTCAACGCAGGGGCCTTGAAATTTGGCCCAGTATTTAATACTGAACGTATGTCTGCTCAGTGCTGAGTTTGGAGCAATCAGGCACTGGGGAAGCTCATTTATTTTATTTAACCAGAAAAAAAACACTCAGAAGTGATCAAAAGAGGGTTTGAAGTGTAACCATCCTTCCCTTGTAAAAGAGGACCAGATCGCACCAGCGCCRGGCTTGGAAAAGTAAATTGCAGATGGCAACAGCAGTTGAGTCCCTGGGGCTTCCAGCCACCAAAGAGATCCAAAAAAAGGGGGTTTTGGCAGGTAATTAGGGGAGTACCTGATATGTTGCTGCCGCGCAGCTTCCCGAGATGGTTTTGGGGTTGCTGGGGTTGGGCACTGGCGTTGGGAGCGGCAGCCGGGACTTGGGGAGATGGATGCTCGGGGTGCGGGGAGGGCGCCTGACCCTCCTCTTCTCTCCTTCAGCTCACACCAAGGACATGCCGTTCACCTGCGAGACCTGCGGGAAATCCTTCAAGCGCAGCATGTCCCTCAAGGTCCATTCRCTCCAGCACTCTGGGGAAAAGCCTTTTAAATGCGAGGTAAGGTCCTGTGTGTCCCCCCACACCACGTCCTCTCAAAGGGGCACAAAACCACTGATTTGGGGAAAGATCTTCCACTCCTTGAGGCTTCCCCTGTGCTTTTTGCCAGCGCAGCTGTAGGGATGCTCCCCCCTCTCCCAGACTTTGCATCCCCTCCTGGTTTGAGGGTCCCACCAACCCTCTGATGAAACTGGTGGCCAACACTAGGATCTCTCTGTCCCRTGCCTGGACCTTGCATCCCACCCCAAGCCCATCCAGCCTGCAAACTTGGCTGAGTATATCCCGAAAAGCCATTTATTTGGGTTCTTTTTTTGGGGGGAAGTGATTTATGCGCTGCTCTGATTTGGGGGGGGGGGTGCGGGGGGTTGTTTTGGATGCTCATCAACAACTCATCCCCCCCCCCCCCTCGCCCACGCAGAACTGCAACGAGCGCTTCCAGTACAAGTACCAGCTGCGCTCCCACATGAGCATCCACATCGGCCACAAGCAGTTCATGTGCCAGTGGTGCGGCAAGGACTTCAACATGAAGCAGTACTTCGACGAGCACATGAAGACGCACACGGGTGAGAGCTCCTCGCCTTGCCCCCAGCCCCTGCGGGTGGGCACCCTGGGGGGAAGAGCAACAGGGTGGGGGTAGCATCTTTGGGTGGATGGCAAGATGGGGTTTTGGGGGGGGGCAACGGTCCAACCGCCGTCTTCTCATCCATCTTCCGCCATCCTTAGGCGAGAAGCCCTACATCTGCGAGATCTGCGGGAAGAGCTTCACCAGCCGCCCCAACATGAAGCGGCATCGCCGGACCCACACRGGCGAGAAGCCGTACCCCTGCGACGTCTGCGGCCAACGCTTCCGCTTCTCCAACATGCTCAAAGCCCACAAAGAGAAATGTTTCCGCGTCAGCAACCCCTTGGCTTCGGACACGGCTGCCCCCCAACCCACTGCCAGCCCGGCTCCGCTGCCCCCCGGCCCCGGTGTCTCCCCCCTGCCCCTGCCGCTGCTTCATCCCCTTCCACAGACCCTCCCTCCTCCTCCTCACCTACCGCCGCCCCCTCCCCTGTTTCCCGCGGGGAGGATAAATTCGAACAACAACTAGGTGCCCCCCACCCCGACCATACGCCCGCACGGACTGCTCTGCCCTTTGGGAACGCCTCCCCCCGGGGAGCCAAGGCTTCGCTTGCTCTCTACCCCCCTTCCTCCTCGTTTTGGGGTTGTTTTGGGGTTTGTTTTTTTTTCCTTTTTCTCACCCATCATCCTCCGTGGAGAGGGGGAGCAGGAGGAAGCCCCCCCCCCCCCCCCGAGGAGCGTGGATGCTGGGGGAGGAACCGCCGTCCGTCCGTAAGGGTGTAGGGAAAAGGCGTCGGTCTCCGTTTCATCTTCCCGCGCATCGGCTTCGTCTTCGTGCCGGGATGCTGGCAGGGCTCGGAGGAGCAGGGTGCCGTGCCGCCCGCGGTTGAGCTTGCCGGCATCGCGTGCCCCCTCGCTAGCCGAATGAATGCCTGCCGGCACTTCGATATTTATAATCAGCCGAAATCTAGCTAGTGGTGCTTGAATCCCTGTACTGTAAAGCTGGTCTTTCAATTCAGGCTCTTTTCCCAAGAGGTTGAGAGGTGGGCATCGCGGAGGAGCYCCCGCTGGTCCCGTCTGCCGGCCCTGGTGGCCCGCGGCGAGCGAGCAGATGTCCCCGTTGGAAAGCCGTCAGCCTGCTCTCATTAGCAGCCCTCGCCCCATCTTCCTTCCCCGCGACAGGTTTTCCTTCTTGATAGGCAAAAGCACAAACACCGGCATTGCAGCTCGGGGCATCGGCAGCTCGCTGCCAGTTCATTTTTGGGGTGCCCTAAGGGAGCCAGGCTCTGGTGTGCCCTTTCTGCTTATCCYAGCAGGAGCTGGGCTCCTGGGGATGCTCTGGAGTTGGTGAGGTGTCCCTGGGAGAGCTCAGATGGCCTGGGGACCGGTGGGAGGGTGTCTTCGTGGCAACCCAGGACGGAGGAGTGGGACGCCACCATTTCTTGGCAGAATCAGCCCAGAATAGTGCCTTAACAATTCGAATAAACCCCTGACTGATGGATGAACTCCAGGTTGGGTCCCATTGCAAGGTTTAGAGCTAAAGCAAGACTGCGTTCAGCCTGATGATGATGTCCCATCCTCCAGCTTCTTGCCCGTGTTGCTCTCCCAAGCTTTACCTCTCTCTCCAGCCGTTGCCCTGCCCTGGCTTTGGGGGACCAGAGGGGACCAGTGAGGGCCGTGGTTGGTTTGGTGATGCCTCACRGTGTTGGTTAGCGCTTCTCCAACCGTGTTGTGCTTGTTGAAGTTGAGCTGGTCTTTGGCTTCACTTATCCAGGCTGGCTTCATGCCGGCGGAGGAGGAGGAGGAGAAGAGGAAGGCTTTACCATTACCTTTTTGTTGGATGCTGGGGTCCAAGCTGGGTCTCTTGCTGCTGTGCTCTGCCCCGGGGTGTCGTGCGTTGGCTGTGTGTTCTCCCGGCCGAGGGAATTGTCCCCTTTGGGGTCGGGGAGTGCTGCAGGGGCTGCAGAGCATCCAGCACGGGCAGAGGTGCCGGCCAAGAGGTGGGGTGCGTTGCAGCTGATGCCTTGCTCCCAAGGCCAGCCCTGTGGATGGGTGYGGACGTGGGTCAGGTCACAGAGGAGGTGGTGAGCAGGGCTGTTGGTAGGCAAGAAGGAAGAGAGGACAYTGAGCAGGCTGCAGGAGCCCTTTCCCATTTGCACCTCAGTCTGGGCGATAGCGGGGTGCTGGGGACAGTGAGCCACAACAGGCTCTGCAAGAAGTCTTGGTGCTTCATCTCCTGGACCAAATCAGCAAAGCACTTGGGCAGCATTGAGGCTGTCCCTGCAGAGCCGGCAGGATTCAGCCAYGTGCTCAGGAGCTTTGCTGACCGGGGACATGCAGGAACGTTAGCCTGATAGGGATGGGATGGGGGAGCACCCGCTGTTGTCCTGAGTGGTGTTTTTGGTGATGGGTTAGGTGACAGATGTCCCCTCCTGCTAAATGGTGCCCCTCATGCCCGATGTCTCTTGGAAAACTGGCTGCTCTTGTGGATGTTGGCGTGTTGGACCAACAAATTGCTTTTCATCCTTGTGTTGGCTGGGATCCTGTGGACCCCCATCACCACAATCAGTACCAGTGAGCTCACCCTCATCTCCATCTGCTTTGAGCAAAGGGAGGATGCTTTGGCAGAGCTGCCTTGCCATATTGACCTTCTCAGATAGGTACCAAAGGCTTCTCCGCTCTCCTTCCTCCATGACCCTGGGGCTTATTGGGATGGTGCAGAGCTTTCTCAAACACACACCTGCGAGGGATTTGGGCACTCAGCTCTTGGGGCCATTGGCTTTCTGAAGGGACCATGACCCAGACTAGAAGACGATTGCTTTAGAGAAGCCTTCAGTGATACCCTTGGAGGTGTTGGAGGGCCTCAGTGTGCCTCCTCCTCCACTGCCTCCCAGACCCCATCCCCTCGGGCTCCCTTGCATTTCTTTCCCCTCACACAGCCTTGACATGGCTTGGGAGTACTGCACCCCAAGGAGGACTCACCTTGCCTGTAGGATCTTCTGTGATGGAGCCTATCAGCCTGCCTGGCTGGTAGACTTCTCCCCAAGGCAAACCCCCACGCCAACATGTACTCCCTTGTACCTGGAGGTGGCTTTCCCTGTCCCGGTTCATCTTCTCCCGGTGAGGACCTGTCCCGCTTGGACGTCACTGTGAGATGAGAGCTCCTYGTTGAGGCTAGAAGCCCAGCGGAAAGCCCAGCGACTGATCCCAGCCACATCCGATCCCCTTCGAGAGCCTGCCCGGAGAGCCACTTGGAGACGTCGAGATGTGACCATGCACACAGCACTTTGGAGAACCAGATCCCTGCTGCTCCCTCCCCTCTCCAAGGCCTGGGCAGTTCCCAGGAGTCCTACATGGCCTCCGAGCCCTTTTGTCTACACCCTTATTCGGCCCCGATGTGTCTCTTCATGTCTGGTTTTCGTTAACGTACTAAGAGCTCGAACGAGTCGCTCCTGCAGTGTCTCGTCCGGCATCCATCCTGGTCAGCCCCATTGGCACCCGTTGGGTTAGACRGGGCAGGAGGCGGGGGAGTTGGGTCTGTTGTTTTCAAGCTTTTTATATTTTATTTTAATTTTTTTTTTAATTTTTTTTTTGTTTAACTCTTGCACCTTAATCTCTCACATCCCTTCTTCGACAGACCGCGAGGGTGGAGAGGGGCTTGATTTCCATTATGCAGTTCATGAATATGCCGCAACGCAACGTTCAGCTGACAACTCTGCCCACACGCCTAACCCCAGACCTCTCCGGGTTTGAATTTTTTTTTCCCCCCTTCATTTGAACTCTGGGGAGGGAGGGAGTCATGTGGGGAGGGTCATTTTTGGTTTATATATCCCAGGAGCCTGGTAGCAGAGACCAGTTAGCCTCATAATGTCCATGAGGCACGGCTGGCCCTTCGGACCACAGCCATAACCCCAGCGCGGTGGGAAGTTGATGGATGGATGGACGGCCGGCGGGTGGGAACGGCTGTGACAGTGCAATAGAGATGAGCATCCGCTGCTAGACAACTCCACTGATTAAACTCTTGGTTTGCCCGAAGTCGAGAGGGAAGGATGGACGGACAGACGCCCTTTGTTCACACGGACGGAGAGAGCTTCCCCACATGCAGCCCTGCCTAGTGACACGTAACCATGACGGGAGTTGGGTCGAACTTGCAAAGGAAGAAAATAATGATAAAAAAAAGGAAAAAATAGGAATAAGAACCACCTCAGTAGCATGGAACTTGAAGGAAATGAATGAATGAAACCCCAAGCACTTGCCTCAAAACTAGTTTCTCATGCCTGGTGTTCGACTCTGTATTATTTTATGGCATTCAGTATCGGTTGCCCAAACATGCCAAGTTAAGAGTGTATCGGTGGCTCTACTAGTGTGAACAAACTAAATGAAGCACTTTATTCTGTATAGATAAGGGAAGGTGGGGAGGGGAGGGGAAGCTTGGATGCTTTTTGGAAGCGTCTTAAGTAATGTTCTAGGAAATGTATTATTATTATTACTTTTTTTTTTTTTTATGACCATGTGTAATCAATATATGTTTATCTTTAACTCCAAGTACAGCAGTTACTCTCTTTGGGATGGTGTGATGAGGGGGAGGCTGAGATGGTCGGGTTAGTGCATCAGCGTGGGGCCAGCTGGGGCAAGTCATTGCCTACCGCAGGAATGGGCGAGTCTTGCTTCATTGACGGCTCCATTGGCCAATGTCCGGGAGGTCCCAAGAGGTGCATCAGAGCTGCCTACCAGGGCACAGCTCACAGTCAGCTTTGGCACCAAGGGCCCAACATGCATCCCCATCCCGAGCCATCTTCTGCCTGGGGGTGCTGGGGCTGCTCTCTGGGCCACCCGTGAGCAAGACGAGTCACGGTAGGCTGTTTTGGGTTGTCCCTAGAGGCCAGGTCCTTGGCCATGCTTTGAAACCTGCTTTTGGCCTCTCACCAAGGCACGTCAGGGGTTGCTGAGCTCTGAAAGTGGTGAGAGGTCAGAATTGGGCCTTTCCACTRCGTTCTCCCAGTCTGGAAGTGTTATGACTGTTACCAAAGAGGTTGCAAGTGGAAGGACTGAATCAATAAACGATTTGTCTTTTATAAAAGAAAACCTAAAGCTCCACCACTTTCTTTGTTACCTTAGTTTTGCCTTTTTTTTCTTTTTTTCTTTTTTTTCTTTTTTTTTTT
>JASVER010000021.1:9998882-10032461 GCA_030449065.1 Oceanodroma leucorhoa
GATGGTCTTCCCATGGCATATCCATTGCTTTACACGTATAGCCTTTGGGTTGGGTTTGGTGGGAGGTGTGTGCATGTATGTGAGACAACTGTACTGCTGTGGGGCCAAAAAAGTAGCTTTTCAGGGAAGGGTGATGAGTGGGTGAAAGAAGGGGCTTGGTGAGGGCTGAGCTCCTCACTCCTACTGGCTCCGTGAGATTTGTGTGAGCTATGAGCTGGGGCTCCCTGAGCTCCTCTGTAAACAGTGGAGAAACCAAGGAGCCCATCCAAAAGGACCCAGTGCCTTTATTGATGTAAAATGGAGCGGTGGGAATCTCGCCAGCTAACGTCAGCACTGATCCTGGGAAGCTAATGGAAGAAGAGATGATTTCCCCCCACCCTTGGGATGTACCTACTCCTTTGCTGCTGGCATTGCCCAGAGAAGATACCCACGGGGTACCTGTGCCCTGGAACTGTGTGCACCTAAGCCAGGAAAACACCGGGCAGCAGCAAGGAGTGATGCCTCTCTGAGTATTCCTGTTGGCATTCCTTATCTGTGATTGCCTTTGGACTGAAGCAGCCTCTTGGCGAGGTCATGGTGAACATCTCTGGGCCAGACTTTTGCTTGGCGATGTGCAACTTTGCTGCCTTCCTTGGGCCGATGCTGGCTTGCACACACTGAGACTTGGCCGTCGTTGCTCAAGTGATGGGATATTTCAAGCTCTTCTGGGTCCTTTTATACAACAGCTATTTTTCCTTTTATGGTTTCTTGCCCTGTGCCAGTGAAGGCATCTCCCACAGCTTTATAATGGATGTGAACCATGTGGGAGCACTAAGGTCCTATTAACTGTATCCCCGATGGACAGTTGTGAGGTGAGCGACCGAGGRTGGGGACCAGTTTTAATCGCCACCTCTCAAGTCGTTATTAAGGGACCACACCATAACAACTCATCAAGGCTCAGCAACTCTGCCGTTGACTTCAAAGGGCCCARGTTTCCCCCAGGAGAGCCAAGCAACGTGGCAGCTGGTATATGGGGATTAACTCTCTCATCAGACCAAGTGCCAACAGCTTTCCATTCTGTGTCCAGCAAGAAGAGCTGAACCRAAGGTATTGGTTTCCCATCCCAGGCAGGGGGTGGTATTCTGCCACCACAATAAATGACTTTTAAAAAATTATTWCTCTATGCATGGATTATTTTTTTTTCTTCTTCATTTTTTTTCCTTTTCTGCCACAAGATATTCTACATTGGGTAGATYCATCTTCAATTAACTTGGGAGTCGCCCACAGGAATTTCTGCAGAACTGGTTAGAAGGTGATTTTTTTTTGCAGTGCATTTTTCACACGTTTGATTGTTTCAAAGGGTTTTGTTGCTTTTTTTTTTTTAAGCTACTTTGTGCCAGCCAGTCACCTTGGATTTATTTTTCTTGTGAAAATGTTTCATTACTGCTCTGATGTGATTGTCCTCTAAGGAGATTATCCTGTAACTTTTTAAATCCTTAAAATGAAACCAGGACAAAACTCTAGTTCCTTTACCCATGCCAAATTGTCTTTCCTCCCAAACATGTTTTAGTTTCTCCACGACTGCATTCTGAGCTAGATGAATCAGCCAGATATGATTTTTGATACCATAATTTTCATGCCACTTGGAGGGTATTATTTTGCAAGGTTTGTATTTGTTCTTTTTTTATTATTGATTATCACCCCTGTTATGGTATCATGAGGTCATGTAGGCATCCAGCTTCCTTCTAGTCCTAGGTAAGCTTCTAGTCCTGATATCTATGGAGAATAGCTGTGAGGATATGAATGCCAAYGTTTCGGCTCCCATATGGGGGAAAATAAGAAGAATAAAAGCTGGGGCTGTGCAAGGGCCCTCCATGGGGCTGGTTTGCTGCGTGTCTTCATCGCAGCTTTTGCTTGGTCCTTGTGTTTCRTTGCTGTGGACATTCAGTTACAGCTCTATCAACACGTAAACACAGAGTATTTCTTTTGAAATAGCCTAATAATTTATTTTTTAAATAAACCACTGGTCAGATGGTGTGGGCATCAGGAGRTTTTTGCTCTAGCAGATCTTTGTCCTGCTGCCAGTATAGTCATGTTTCTATCAAAACATCATTATGGATAACTTTAAAAAAAAAATATGCATTTTTCCTCAGTAGGAAGCTCTTTTTGAGCCAAACACATCTGAGATCTCCATGTACTTAGCAAACTAGAATACTCTTTAAAAAAAAAAGGTCAGAACATTAAAAATAAGAGAAACAGCATAAATATAAAACCTTTCCCTGAAAAATAGCACTTATCCAACCATAGGTGAGGACATTGTGATCTGTGATTGAAGATGAGGAGCCCAAAAGACTGGAGATGAGTGCACATGGCCCCCCCTGCCCATCTCTCCCCCCTTTTCCTACCCTACTACTTGCATGACTCCTCCCCTCCCGCAGACCTTAGCTCCTGGTGTCTCTTCAGTCCAAAGTCAAGGTGGAGAAAGAACTAAGACTATTTTCTTTTCATTGCAACTTCCAAAGTGCTTCTGCTGCCCACGCTCACATGCTCTTTTCTTTTAACTGTCTCATCCCAACAACCCTCATCACCCAGGAACTCATCAAAGTCCCCCCAGGTCTCTCCTGTATCACTTGACTTTGACCCTTCCTTCTCCAAGGTGGGCTCTAGCACCATGCTCACAGCTACCTTAGGTGGGGAAATACCTTATAGACCCCTTCCCTTGGGGAACGTCAGCTTAGTCCCKTGGGACCCACTTTCTGCCTCTGCTGTTGGTTGGGGAGGTTCAACAGCAGTTGAGAAGATGGGGAAAAACATGGAGAAAAAAGTGGAACAAGAGTATGATCATTTTGTCTTGTCTACTGAGACTGGAACAGCTCATTGCTCCATGCCTCTCAGTCTACCCCAGCTCCTTGCAGGCTCCAGAACCCATCTCTAGTTATCTTGTGAGCATCTTCAAGTTCCCATAGGACTTCAAGATAATTTCCCTCCTTTCACATTTGATTAAGTAAAGCGGTACCAMTCACAGATGCAATGTCCTACACAGTATCCAGATGCCACATCTCAACGCTGATAAATGTGGCCTCACCTCCCTCYATCCCTCCTTGCCCCAGACCCCCATGGAAAAATATTAAATCATGCCGTGCTACATCTTCGTTAAGCGTAAAACATTGAGGCGCACGGGAAGGAAAGTGGCACCGGAGGCRTACTGGATCTCCCGGAGGACCCCCTCCCACTTCTTCTGCTCTTCATCATATCTGGGGAGAGACAGACAGACAGTTACGGTGAGGAAAGCATCTCCTTTCCCTCGCTTCAGCTGCTCTCCATAATGGTGGGAGACCTGATGCGTGGTGTGATGTCCCACAGACATTATTTGGCCACAAGATATCTGTGGGACCTGCATGGGGACTTTCAGCCCTGGTGTGCACTGGTTTGCAGCGCCAGGCTAGGGGACATGGATATCAGCCTGTGGTCTCGCAGGAGAGGGTGTATTTTTCCATTGGGAAACGGGTTGATGGCACCAAGACTGAACATCCATGGTGAAGGCCAGCAGGTGCCTGCTGAGGGTGCTGTAGAGCCACAGATGTGAAGGACAGGAGCAGCTAACGCTATATTAGCAACTGTCAGAAAGCGCTTTCTGCCCACTTCTCTGCTCGCACGTAAGACTMTCTGATTTCCAGCCCGAGCACTGGCTTTTCCCCGGGAGAGCATGCATTGCACAAACACTGCTTCACGTCAAAGGAGAGGTCTGGARCCAGCTCCAGGCAAAATGTCAATGCAGCAACAAAGCTAAAGGAGCAGATTTTCCCTGGTACGTTGCTATAGGAGGCTGGGAGAGATCACTGAATCACCTAAGGTGCCCTCCAGCACAGGGCAAKCTTCTCACCCAGAGACCCTGCACTGAGCCTGCAGCCTTCTCTGGGGTAACAACATCCATCTCACACTGAAGGCATCAAGAAAGACAGAAACTATCTGTTCCCTCAGTGGCTCTCACTAACATCCCTCCCATGCTCCCTTGGACAGCCGCCGGGAAGATCATCACCTCCAAATGTCGTTCAGCTCCGTTGGCACCAGCTCTCCTGACTCCGTCTCCACCGTGGCGAACCCTCCGAGCAGGTAGAGCACCCCAGCCAAGCTCACCAGGCTGACCGAGCTGCGCTCCTGCGGGAACTCAGTGAAAGTGTCCCACCTGCCGCGTCGAGAGAGGGGACATGTTAGGGCACCCTGCCTACCTTTGCGCTGAGGCTGGCATTGAATTAACTAGTGACTGATTAACTTGCGTAGGTCTACATGGGATGGGATCATACACTGACTGTTGTTAGAAACATCTGTTTCCATCATCATAGTTCAACTTCATTTTGCATTGAGTAGATGAGCTGTGAAGCACACCTGGCATGGACCAGCAGGTCCCAGCGGTGGGACTGCAGCTGCAAGGCCCACCCGAAGTCAGAGAGTCTATTGCGTTGGGTGAAGCTGCCAAGATGAAGCTACAGCCCTGCAGGGAACCCAAGGGCTGCACCAGCTAGTGAAACCGCTTTGAAGGTGAACCTGAGATGATGATCCATAGCTCAACTGCAGTGGCATTGGCGATACCCAGCTGTCCGAGGCATACAGACTGGGAGGAACTGGTATTGGGAGTTGCAAGTAAACTCCAGAATGGTTGGAAGTCGCCTAATGTACACCTGCAGCTGCCCCTTGTGTAACTATGCCCTGAAGGTGTGCTCAGGTACGTACTTGTTGGTGGCAATGTCATAGACTTCCACTGAGTTGGTCAAGCCAGAGTCAGTAACACCAGCCGCCACGTAGATTTTATCTTTGTGCACAGTGGCTCCAAAGAGGGACCGGGCAGTTTTCATGGGAGCCAGCTCCTTCCACTCAAACTTGGATGGGTTGTAGACACACATCTTCTTCAGGCACTTCCTAGAGAAAGATGAGAGAGAGAAGGAGCCTCGATCGCCTGCCGAGGGACAGCTTTGCACTGCAGGAATCATCGAATCATAGAATAGTTTGAGTTGGAAGGGACCTTTAAAGGTCATCTAGTCCAACCCCCCTGCCGTGGGGGATGTCTGCTGGGAAGAACATGGGGTCTCTAGAAAGGATTTTGCTCCTCCACATTGGCATGAGTGCCTTTGCTTGGGCGTGCACCCAGGGATGCCCATGCCTGGAGACATCACTTGTGTGTATAACACATCCCCTCCTGGTGTKCCCGCTTTGCATAGGAGTCCTAAAAGCTCGACATCGTGTTCACACAACTGGATAGGGGCCCATGTAGTTAAGTGCCTCYCAGGACCTCGCACACAGCCATCAGACAGTGTTTCAGTGCTGCTGATCCAACTTCACCCTGAGAAATATCATCGGTAACGCCCCTGTTCCCCGGGACGGCAATGTAAGGTGCGTGAAGGTATGCACGCTCACGCTTTTCAGACCATAATCCTTTCAGAGCAGGACTTGTCTTTGCTGGATTATGGCATGTTTGCTCTGCAAACAGTCGCACTTCTGGCTTGCACAGAAATCGCTGCAATACTCCCCAAGAGAAGCTTTTTCYGCTGAGCCCATCTCCTGCAGGAGGGCAGGATGGGAGTCAGTTTTGATGAAGTTTTTCACCCCTAKTGCAAATACCCATCTGGATTTGACTACTAGGACCACGCTGCTCCACAAGTCCAAGACAGGAGACCCTCAATGTGAAGGGGCTTCTTGCTCTTCAGGGTCTCTCCCAATCTGTGCAATATTTATTTATTGTGAGTAGAGGGGATGGTATGTTCCCTCTCCTGCAAGGACAGTGCCATCTCCCTGATGTCCCTGTAGGACTCCTAMGGGCTTGGGAAGGGCTGCAGTCACAGAGGTGACCTGAGAGGCAAGGATCCACGTCTTACACCCCATCCAACCCTCCTTAACCCATAGTTGGAGGTACCAACCCATGCTCTGCTCTTCCACTAGTTTGGGRGATGACTCCCTCCATTTCTCTTGCTTTTTGACTTACTTGTCGCTTCCTTTGCCGCCAATGACGTAGACGAGGTCCTTGTGCGATACCACYGCGTGGCCGTAGACTGCATAGGGAAGGGAATCGGCTTCACCCCACTTGAAGGACCTGGATCAGGGAAAGATGAGAAGTGAAAGGATTTGAAGCTTGTTGGGTGAGGCCGAGAGTACATGGCACTTTCCAGACCTAGAGGTGAGCACAGATCCTGACAAACAGCAAACACAATCTCAAAAAATATGAGGTTTCCAGTGAGATAGTGCTCAACCGGTAAATTTTGTGATCCTAAAAAAAAAAAAAGGAAAATAAAATATGCAGGATGTTTACGTTAATGCTCATTCTTATCTGCAGCATCCTCTACTTTTGGGCTTTGTGCATACGCGGCCCCTCTTCTCCCAGGACCTCACCTCATTCAAAAGCATTACCAGCTAGACACAGACGAGACAGAGATTTCTGCATCATGTAAAAAATTAAAACCAATGCGACTTAGGGATGCAAGATCTTTTGTTTTTGGGTCATCACCTTCCTCTTTGAGGGGCAATGGTTGGTCAMCACTCAGAAAGGACCCGCAGTGGGTATGTCCACATTATGTAGTGCAGGGCTGTGTTGAAGGTTCTGAGCTAGCTCTAGGGCAGCTGAGCAGAAGATGTAGCTATAAGGCTTTGGAAACCCCAAACTGGTACCCAAATAGGGCTGACCAATTTCTCAAGAGATGTCTGTTCATGTCCATGTAGCTTAGACTCATCCCCAGTTTTCATACACGTAGGTGGTAGCCCCCAAGACCCGYACTTTATTTTACCCGAGAACTGAGATGCCCGGGCTCTGAGTGCTTTGTAATTGTCCAGCCACTCTGGGCAAATATTTTACCCCATAGACYAGCAGTTTGCCCTCTCCAGGTTTGTTACAGTTGAAGTTTTGACCTAAATAATACTAGAAATACAGGTGGTGCTGATCACATCTCTACCAGCTTCAAATCCATATTCAAAGCACCCCCCGAGYACTCAGTGCGGGCAAAAACGTCCTTTCCCAGAGTCTGCAGGGGCAAATAAATGCCCCGTTCTGTAGGAATGAAACTGGTTTCAAATCTCTKCCTATAAAACAGACTTTGAAGCACACACATCTAAACATAGACCAAGCAAAGGCTTGTTGACGCCTGCTGTTCTGCCTCTTTGGGGTGGAGAGGAGAAGTCTTCGGATGTTTCTGCCTCCTGCAAGCAGAAAGGGACGGTGCCTTTTAATAAAGCTCATGACATAACATGGGTCAGAGCCCATTGTGTGAAAATAATTGTATTATTAAGCCTGATATGTCTCAGAGTGGGCCATTCAGTGCCACATCTGAATAATTTCAAAACAAACTTTCCTGTTTGTTTTCCAAAGCCACTCCTGGTGAGACTACAGTGAAGGTCGCCGTCCAAGCCGATGGGCAAGAGCAGAAGGAAAAACTCCCCTTGCTCCTCTGTACAGGTCCCATGTGAGCATCTGCTAAGTTTGGTCCCCGATAATATAATATCCCCATTAGGGCTTCCATCTCCTGGAGGTTCAATTACAATAAATGAAGCAGCTGGAGGGAGACAGCTCAGAGCCCCAGGGTACCACCTGAGACAGTCCCAGCGGTCCCAGCATCTAGATGCAGAGTTCGAGCCCTGTCTCCAAAACCTTTCGGTCCCTGGAGGGCTGGAGTCGTTTTGCACGGCAGCTGCTTCGCCTTCTCCTGTCAACCACCTCCTGCCCCCCGCTCGCACGTGAACACTTACAGCCGGTCATAGCACAGGACCGAATCCAAGGTCTTTTCTCCCTCTTTCAGTTCTTTCCCTCCGACCACAAAAATGGAGTTTTCCGCCTCTCCCAGGCCAAAAAGGCAGCGAGGGGAAGGCAGGGGGGGCATCCCCAGCCAGTCTGCGTCCAGATGGTCGTACTGAAAGGAAACACGTGGTCATTAGTGTGTGCTCACCCGGCCCGTTTGCTGAGCAAAAATCAGGGTCCAGAGGCTGAGGGCAAAGTCCATGCCCACGTGCAGCGTGGTCACCCCAGCAGGCACTTTCTGCAATGTCAKTCTCTGCCTGCGCCTTACCATCTGGTGCAGGGTGGGGGATCTTAGTGCAAATCCAAGTCATACATCATAGGACATATGTTTTATGACAAGACATAAGAGCAGAGATATACCAGCAGGAACATGTTCTGCTTTATGCACCAAAGCCTTGACTTGGAACAAGCTTGGTCATGTTCAGATGAGTCCCATGTTGGACCTATAATGGATAGTTCCTGGGACTGGAGGAGCTGAAGCACTTTAGTCTTAGAAATTTTGCCTGAACCTCTTCAGCTGTAGCACATGCCACAGTATTTCACCCTGATATTTTCCATCTCTGCCAGGTAACAGCGTGGTGTTGGCAATGTTGGCTACACAGCTCACTCCTAAGCCCCTTCTTCTCCCACCAATTCTTCTTCTTTCTGGCAAATGATCAGTTACCGTGTCCCTCCTCTGCTCCTCAAGATACTGATGTTTTCCTGTATCACCTCAGTGTGTGTGAGAGTTCATGAGATGAAACGTGTGTGTGTCTACCTACACAATACCTATCATCTACCCAATACGGTACAACACAACTGAGACGGTGCTGCAACGCCCAGAGCTTTTCTTGCTGACCAAAGTGTGCCAGACCCGTCTGATAGTTGGGGAAACTGATCCAAACAGCGCTACTAGATCAGATGGCCAAATCCTTGCAGATCCTTGGCCATCTGTAGATCATTGCCTCATCTCCCACCAGAAAAAAAAATGTGAAAGGTTATGAGGCTGGAGGCTCTCTGGGCACYATGGCTTGGTGGGAACTGTCAACTGGGGCAAAAATTTTTAATGTAGTTTGGTAGCAGAGGAGGAACTTTATGGGTTAAGTCCGGAGTGATATCTTGCAGCCAGTTYGGTGAGACTCTGCAAGACGAAGCTGTGATGCATCATTGCCTGAAGCACTGTTTGCTATGGGCTCAGGCCAAAGAGCTTCAGCTTGCTGGGTTGCCTCCAAAGATTCAGCCTCAGCTGGGTGCCTGTGGTTATTGTCTCTTTGTAAGCTGTGGTCCACATATGTGTTATTTATAGTGCAAGCCCGAGCAGCTCAGTCATCAGGATAGTTCCTGCTTCTTGATGGATTCAGCATTGTTTTCAAGTCATAAATCTTAGAAGTGACAAATAAAGGATACCCTTTCCCATCTGAAATGTCAATGGAATCATTTTGTTCCTGTCAAAATTTGCAAGGCCTCTGGGATTTTTCAGCATTTTTATATTTTGGTGCCTGTCCTTAAGTCTAAACTATCCCTGACCTAACTCTCCTGGTTTCAGCAGGAGGAATGTGAAATCAGGGAGGCCAGAAACAGAGTCAGAAGGTGTAAGATGCTGCTGCACTGACAGGGTGATTCAAGGGTCCATCATACAGCTGCCTGTCTACATCTGTGTGAAGTTTCAGCTGAAAAAAGGCTCAAAAGACTCTCTCACTCACACAGAAACTGTGAGCTGTGTAATGGCACTGATGGCAAGAAATTACACCTTTGCAAACTGATGGCACCTTCCAGCCCTGGGGCTTGCCTGCACCTCCCAAGCACGAGTGCCACAGTGATCTGTGAAGGGACCACTGTCCCCTTCCTGTGGGGAAGGAGCTAAAAATGACCACAGGATGCCCAAGGCATTTGCTATTCAGTCAGTGGCAAATTGGGAGCTGAATATAGAAATCATGCYGTTTGCAGCTTAGAATCGCAGAATAATTTAGGTTGAAGGGACCTCCAAAGGTCTTTTATCCAGCCCCATGCTCAAGCAGGTGCAGCTTTGGAGTTAGAGCAGGTTGCCAGGGCTTTGTGCAGTCAARTATTAAATGTCTCCAAGGATGGAGGTTTTGTGACGTCTCTGGACCCCTGCTCCAGTACTCCACCACCTCTTGGGCAGGTTTTCCTCACAGCTAACTGAAATTTCCTGTACTGCAACTCCTGGCCATTGCTTCTTGTCTCATCTTTGTGCGAATCCAAGAAGAGTCTGGATCCCTCTTCTGTGTCCCCTCCCATTAGGGAGCTGCAGACAACAATGAGATCTTCCCTTCTCCTTCTCCAGGCTGATCAGACCCAGCTCAGCCTCTCCCTTCTCCCGTTCTCCAGCCCTGACCATCTTGGTGGCCTCTGCTAGACWCATTCCAGTCTCAATGTCTCCCTTGTACTGGGAAGCCCCGGACTGAACACAGCATCCAAATGTGGTCTCGCAAGTGGATCAAAGGGAAAAAAAAATCACTTCCCTTGACCTRCTTGCTGCAGCTGTGCTGAAACAGCCCGGGACACGGTGGACCTTCACTGCTGCTCAGGGAATTACCTTGCCTGGCCAGCAACCAGACTGGTGGAGCACTGATCTTTAGACATAGTTTTTGGCTGAATACAAAGCAGCCCGTCTACCTGCTCTGCGCGGGTAAGTGATGGAGCTGGCCACAGCCGCTGTTGTCATCCGTTGTCCAGTGCGAAGGACCATATCTCAAAGAGCATTTCCCCCGGCACTCCCACTGCCTTCCCCCTCCACCCTGCTTTCTAGGGCTGAGGTTTTTTCCTCCTGACTTCTCGTTTCACGACCTTTACTTGGGCTGCATAGGCTCCAAAGCCTGACCCTTTCCAGGTGAGGACAAGCATGGTCCCTGCACACACGGTGCAGGTGTACAGACCTACCCATGCAATGAGGCAATGGAGGGATCAAGGCTGTGTGTCTCGGCTTGGGAACTACCCTTGCTTTGTGTTTTCTGCCCGGACATGTTACTGTTTCCTCCCAGGAGATATGTGAGCCATGGGAGGAGAACAAAAGGATTTCTGGGTATGRGGGGGTAGGACAGAGGTTTTACTGGATTCCTACAGGGTCAGCAGGAAGGGTAGGCGCCTTGTCTTGGCTGTCTACAGGGAAGGTGCTCTTGGGTTACAGCCCAGGCCTGGGCTCACATTGCCTGTGCACAGCTTGATCTGATCACAGCTTTAGTTACTGCTGAGTTAGAACAGACGCTTTTCTTGTGGAGGATCCCAAGACRTCACACTATGGTTTCCCTCACGCATGATAGAAATGGCCAGAGACTCTGAACTACCTCCARGGGCAAGAACAGCCCTGGAAATGGGGCACGTATTGGTAGGCAGGGACATACCCTGTGTCCTTGGAGGGTTTGCTCTGTGGCTGTAGCTGCTGCTGTTCCCTTTGTTGGCACCTGGCAGAGTCACCTTTGGGTTTTGCTGGAGGTTCATAACCAGGGAACATAAAAGATGCAAAGCTGAACCCAGACCTGATGCCACTAACCTTCCAATTAGTGTGCCCTGTGGTAGCCAGGGCTGGACCAAATACACTGTTCAAAGTGGTCCCCTATTCATGATTCGGATCAGGAAGGGTTATTCCTATTACCTACCCCTTCAAGCTTCCTTCCTCAATCACTAGAACCCCCCTTCTGTGGGATCTGCCTTAAAAATATAGGGAGAAGAATCTCTAGTAAAACAACTCAGATGTTTCACCTTCATTTACAACTTTCTTTTTAACATCACATGACAATGTATATCACTGGCATCACATGGAAGCTAAAGATTGGTGATGCTCCAAAGTGGTCAAAGAAACAAAAGAAAGATAAAGTTAGTACCTGTAGGAAGTAGGAACTCATGGGATCCTCTTTGCTATCCTCRTTGTAGTACAGTCCTCCGACAATGAAGATCTGATTCTCTTTGGTCACCAGACTGATGTGGTTCTTTGGAATTTGAGCAGACATGGAGGCAAAATAGCACTCGTTGGCAGTGGGATCATAGGCCACTGCTCCACTGTCGCTAACCATGAAAATAAGGTCCTGGAGGAACATCCCAAAGCGCATTGTGTCATTTAAGATCCCCGGGAGAGCATCCTCCTCTGTATCTTCCTCCTCATCTACTGCTCCATTGACAACATTGTCTTTCRCTTGCTTTTCACCGCTTTTCTTTACTTTCTTCTTCTTCACTACAGTGAATTTGCCTTTCTGGGCATCCTTCACCATCTGCAGTTTCTTGAGCAGCTCTGGGCTGGACTTCACCATGGCGTGCTTCTCCACGTGGTCCTTGATGTAGTCATTGGGCATGAGGCGGAAGCGGATGCTTTCAAAGATGACAGGCAAGGCCTTCTGCCGGCTTTCATGGTCCTTGGTCCCCACCCACTTCATCACTACTTCGAAGACAGTCTCCTCTTTCTCGATGTTGAGGGAGTCACTGGAGATGATTGCAATAAGCTCATCAGGTGAAAGCTGGTAGAACTCCTCATCCCGAGAGACCAGCGCAAAGCGATCGCAAATGAAATCTCGAGCTGCCACAGCCAGCCGGGCACAATCCAGCATCAAGCCCAGCCTGAAGATAGCCAAGCAGTTGCTGAGGCAGAGCCGCTTCTGCAAGAAGGACACGCAGACGGTGAAGATGGAGGGGATCTGGAACATGTTAGCCACAGAGAAGATGTCCTGCACATTCTGCTCTGTGATCTCCAGCTCGGAGGTGTAGATATAATGGAGGATCTTGCCCATGACATCTGGATCAACATCTTCCAAACTGACCTCCTTCTTCTTGCTCTCTTCCATGTCTGAGAGGAACATCGCTCGAAAATATGGGCTGCAAGCTGCCAGCACCAGCCGATGGCAGGGAAACTCCTTCCCCTTGACTTTTAAGACACAATCCAGAAACTTATTGTGGTCCAACATGTCTTTGAGTCCATCCTGGAGGAGAGTTTGCTGGTAGAGACGCAGTTCTTCCACTTGATCAAAAGGCAAACCCATGGTGAAGAGTAACCGCTCCTTTTTTTTCCCAATCCTTCTTTTATATATATGTATTTGTGGATATATCTATACCTGAGCCCCTGGTAAAGAAACTTACTCAAAGCAGGGCTCTCGAGTCTCCCTTGCTTCCAGACCGTCAGCACACTGGGAATGTGAAACGCTTGCTACTGTCGCAGCTGTCTGTGGACTTCAGTTTCCAGCGTAGGGCTTTATATATAGCCACAGCRTTACAAAGCTTAAGGAATCCATACTGGAGCATGTGTAAGCCGATCACCCTTTAACATGACACATTGGACAAGGAGGAAGGGAGGGGGACGGGGGAACAGCTGTAGTTCCAGCCTTGATGCTTCAGGAAGGGTCTGTCAGCCCATGAGTCACTGAGGGGGGAGCAGGAGCTTTTGCTGCCGTCCCATGACGGGAGACGCATGCAACCCATCAGCTCAGCCGCTGTGCTTGGGAAACAGCCTCCAGCTGAATCAAACATCCAAATCYGCCTTCCAGGTCATGAACGGCAGGGCTGGGACCTTCTCCCGACGTCGCTAAACCGACTGCTGCGAAACTGCTAAACCTTTTGCTGTGCTAAAAATAGACTGTGAAGTCAAAGCTGGAAAGATGCAATAAGGGACCGTCTTATGTGGGCTTTGTGGCATCCGCGACTCCCCCCAGCTCGCTCCCAGGGCTGCTTTTCTGCACAGGTTTGTCCTTTATTCTCCTCTGGAGTCAGTTTTCAGAGGTCTGGAAGGGGGTGGAAAGTGAAGACAGAGCTATTTATTTACGCCCCTGTATGGGTTATGAGACCTATGCTGGAAGCTACTTAAAAAGTCTCACTAAAGGAGGAGTCTCGAGGGGCCTGGGAGAGGGATGGCTCTGCTTTGTCCGCAATGCGTGCACGGGCCCCACTGGCACAGTCTCTGAACACCTCATCATTAATAAATCCACCTTCTCCACATCTTGGTGACAGAGGGAAGGTCTGAAGCAGAAGAGGAGTAAAGAGAGCGAAAGGGTGGGCTTCAACTCACAGATTAGGACATCTAAACACAGGYATCTTCTTGTGAGTTGAGGGTCTCCTGCTGAGGTCTACTGAGATTCAACACCCCCCTGCTAAAGTCTAGAGCTGCAGCAGGACAACTTGCCTGGCCTTGAGCTGAYGTTCCAGGAAGGCTGAGGTCTCCAGCAGATCTTGTGTCCTGCTTGCATGCCCAGGGATGTCTAGGAAGCCCCATGGGGCCTCGAAGGCCTGGTCCAGGCCCAGCTCTTCCCATGGAGCTCATGAAGAAGCAAATTAGTTTTGACAGACATGGATGAGCAGAGTAGCTATAATTATTTATACCTATGGTAAAACTTATACATGAATCTGTTTTATTTTATCTCCATTACTATGGACCCTCTGGGCTGGCTGACACTCAGCAATGGCACAGATTTAATTAACGATTTAATTAAGTCTATGCAAAGATATTAGCCACTCTTCCTGGTGTATTTAAAGCCACATAACCCCTTACCCTGGCATGGATRTACTTATAAAAGTGCTTTGTGCCATGATGATTCTCTATATAAGTGGGAAGAGGGAGGGAGCTATACTGGTATGAAGCCCTTTTGTACTGGTGAGGTTCCAGCASCATCTGGAAGGTACCAATATAACAGGGAAATAATCACAAGCTGTTTTCGGAGCTCACATCGTAAGCTCTTCTGCTGTGCTGCTCATCTGTGACGGGATCAGATGACGAGCATTGATCTTTGAACTGGGTCGAACTTCAGAAACCTTCCTCTGCTCCTGGACATCTGGGGCTGGACAACCCCGTGTCCCCCCCCCTTCCCTCTGCATCAGCTCTGCACTTTCCCAAGTTTAATCCTGTGTTATCGTGCTACCGGCTGGGATTTTTCCCCCTCTGCCTTTAATCTCCCTTGAGCCCTGGCTTGTTTTCCTTTTCGCCGTCCCGCTCGGCGTGTGCTGTCATCCGAGGTTTGCTTCCACATTCCCCGCGTCACGAGGTGCCRCTGCTAAAATGCAGCTGCAGCCCATCCCTTCCCAGAGGAGCTCCATCGGTGGGTCTGTRGCTTCTCCCAGGTTTGTGGTCCACCCAGGGAAAGAGCACCATGCCGGGCCCAAACCTGCTCTGGGGTCTTCATCGGCTTCAGTGGCTTTGCACAGCGGCTGGACCAGCTCCAAGGCTTGGGGAAGCAGCCCTGGTTTTTCCAGAGCACCGTCYCCTCGGTGCACTGTGTTGTTTAGGCTCCCTACAGCCATGGGGAGAGACAGGTATCTCTGGGAGCTGGTTCACTGCACCTGAGTTAGACCCTTGCCTGAGATGAGAGGACTCCGGTGATGTCCATCTCTCCCCATTCACTCTAGCGAGAGTTTAAATCATGAATCCAGACTAGATACCCTTAACCGTTCCCAGTGACTGCTAACRTCAGCGGTGCTGGGATGCTGCCCTCATGATGGCTTGTGGCAACATTCACACGTGTGATCCCCTGCCTTATGTTTCCACAATTTTTTGCTCTCAGTTCAATACAGCAGCATCCATCCCAAACCCTGTCATCGAAACRGATGTAGATCGCATATATGGCCCAGGCTGGACATACAGGCTGTGTCCTGTGTGTTAACCCTGACCTCAAAAGGTCTGTAAACTTCCCTGGCTCCTGAGCACAGGTGCATTTAGCTCCGATAAGGCTGATTCCTCCCCAGACAAGTTTCTGCCACAGCCTGGTGGGACAGAGGGTTGATCTGGTGGACCCAAAGCCTCTGAACAGCTCTGCGCCCTGGGGAGGCTCACACGGTGCTAATGGGGAGACCCAGGGGTGSTCAGAGCCACCGTGCACCTCTCCTGAACCCTCCTGGGGCTGGACGTGAAAAGCCAGCAGTGCTTTATGCAGCTCAGATCCACAAGCTTCAGATCCTCTCACCCACCAAGTATTTGGAGTTCAGATTATYTTCCTTCTTACATTTTAAGTTACACATTTCCAGTTTGGATCTCAAGCACAATATTTCATTCTCAGTTGTGTGTCTTCCCTCATTCCTGGTTTTCTTTTGTTCACACTGGTTGGTCGTTGCCATTTTACAATCTGTTTATGCACAGGGAAGTCAATAGGATTTTGGTCTGAGCCTTGCTGGACTGGAGAGCCAAGGCYATATCTGATTGCTATGGGAGACTTTTCTCTCATGATAGCAGTGGAATTTGAGGCAATCATCAATTCTGAGCCCTCTGCAACCATTATCTCTTGTGGAGGCTTTGATCACAGTAGAYTTGTCCCATCCGTCTTCCATTTGCTGGGTCCAACATGTCACCACTAAGGTAAGCGGGTCTCCAAGMAAGTACCAGCCAAGCCCAGAGGGATTTAGCATCTAAAAGCAGCTGAGATGGCACATGTGGATGCGATAAGGGTGAGCAGTGATCCTAGTTACCATTCGGTTATCTCCGGGGACACGTGAATGGGTGAATCGACTCTCCCCGGGGTACTGCCCCGAGGGTGCTGACTGCTGTATAATAGACAACAGAGCCCTGAATGAGGTGGACTCTTCTGAGATAGCCCTCAGCTARCTGGCCCCAGGTCTAACGGGACTACAGCTAGCGATTTCCAAGGACCAGTGGACTAAGTCAGTTACTAAGTGTGTCCCTAAGTGGGCAGTAATCCCCCATGACATGGGAGTGGGTGAGGATACATGGAAAGCATCCTAAGGGGAKGCAATGTAGCAGGATCACTCCCCCCACTACAAAATTTTAGAACAAGAAAGGTGAATGCAGGAATTACAGCCATGTCAGGCTGAACAAGAAAGTGTCCAGCGTAGGGCTATTAATTTGGCTTTCTAGTTGCAATAAATAATTGCTTTTCTTGGCTTCTCAGGCAAGATTTACCAACAAGCGGGCAATAACCAGATCAGATGAGATATTCTTCTCCAGGAGAGAGATGAGCAGTTGATAAACCCCACTCCACGGAGGCATACGCTGAGGCTGAGGGTCTCCCGCACAACGCTGAACAGTGAGACATGGTGGAGATAGCAGAACTCGGGTGCTCCTGGCCCACCAGACCCCCTGGACTTCTAACAGCAGTGATAAATGAAGGGATAACTTCAGGCAAAGGGGGGCAAAGCCCAAGTTGTCCCATGAACTGTCTAACAAATCACTCGGTGCCTAAGATTAGCTCCTTCTGGCAGCTCCAGCAGATGCAGCTGCTGGGTAAATTTAGATCCTTAGTGAATGGGTTATTTTCTCTTCCTGGAGTATCCAAGTCAGGAGGGCAGTGCAGAGTCACTGGGCTTTGCCATGTGAGTCACCCATTTTGACACTGGGAGGTGGGTGACTCTGTTTGTCCTCCCGGGCAGCCAGGGACCTGAGCTGAGCCACCTGTAGAGACAGAGCCCTTGGTCTCGGCAGCTTAAGGTGGCTTCAGCTGTGCGAGGACACCCATATGGAGGACAAGAGCTGAATTTCACGCTGGGAGGAAGCACATCATGTCATAGCTGGTTTGGTGGTAAAGAGTAAATCTGAAATAATGGAGATGCTAAGAAACATCTACCAAAGGTCCAGTAGCAGGTCTGTGTTAAAAGGGGATGTGCCTGGTAGCTGAAGGGGTTTTGAGGATGTAACTAGGGATGCCACCAAGGCACAATACCTGCTGTTACTTCCAAAATTTTGGGTCAGGCACCCAGAAATAAAAACTACGTGGATGAAAGTTTGATGGCAGTAGGCTCACGGTATTTCACCAGTATGAAGGTGGAGTCAAAATGAAGGTGAATATGAATCAAGCTGCAACCAAACCTCCAATCTGGTGATGCCGCTAAGGTGGGTTTCTATCAAAGTCAGCAATGTCTTACCTTGTGTCACAATTAGGGGTGGGAGGTCAGGACTTGCAAACAGAGCCTTATGTCCCTCACCTCTGATGGCACTGCGTTACCCAGGGTGTCACCTGCGTTACAGCAGTGTAAGAGGCACCACGGATTTCCAACATTTATTTACTACATAAATAAATGACATTTATCAGGGACTTCACAAATTACTTTGGCAGAGCTGAAAGCTGGCTAGGAACCGATCCTGTTTCATCCACAGGGAAGCCAGAACACACCAGCACCAAGTGCCTCAACCCACGTTACGAAGTGGTCCAGATTCTGCCCTCACCAAACATCAGCAGAACTCAGACATAAGGCCACTGAAAGYTACTCTGAAGTGTAAGAGAGGCAGAGCTATTTTTCAATTACTAACCCACCTTTTCCCCAAGGCACCATSTTTCACACAAGTACATTTATTCAATGCACCTGCCATGCAGTGTCCCAAAGTCTGCTTCTCCAAGGAGTCTATCATGGGCTTCCCCTCCACCACTGAGTCCCAAATCACTGCCCTTCATTTGGGGTCTTTCTCCTTTGGTTGTACACATGTGTGTGTGCTCATTCAGCCATGCAGTCACGGCTTCGGCTGTGTGCACCAAAGTCAGTTGAGTAAAGGGATGGATGGCTGGAGATGAGCAAGAGTTGGCTACAGCATCTTCTGTTCCTCAGCCATGGGCAGGAATGTGATCTTAAACCTTTGTCCATGGCATGTAAAAAATGCAAGTGGGATTTGGTTTGAGTCCCAGGACACGTATCACATCAGGATGGTCGTGGTGGCCACATCGGTCTGAGACCCAGCAGTAGAGGGCCCTTCGGGTCTGAGTTGGGGCCTGGRGACCAAGCAGTTGTGAGCCATGTGTTGTGTTCCTTCAGCATGCCCGCTCCCCAGGTGACCTGGACACGATGTGTGGTGGCTGTGAAGCAGGTATGGCTCCTGCACTCTCATTAACTATGCCTGATGTTGGCACTAAATCACTTTTTCAAGACATTTAGCACTGAAGGGACCTGTTTTGCAGAGATCGTAACAGCTATCACTCTGCACCGCTGACAGTGGTGGGGAGATAATTACCCTTCAATGTGCCATTCCTGGTCCTCCTTCCCTTTGCTATAAAGACTGTACTATTTATTTATTAGCCTCTTGGTAGGTATAGATCATTCTGAGCCATTTCACAGTCCTTACTGCACAACCATAGATGCTGAACACTTGACAGTGGATGCTGACCATTTCTTGTAGTGAAAGAAACATGGGATGCTTGGGCTGGAAGTGACCTGGAGATGKTCTGCTCAGAGCAGGCTCAGCTCCAGCTAATCCCTTTCTCAGAGCTGTGTGTCTCGCCCACCCTAAAACCTTCAGCCATGGAACTTGGAGAGTCTCCTATGGGAGACATGGGCTACAGGTTCTGTGGGAGAGCCAAGTGCTGGTGGACCAAGTGTTACGGGAAGCAAGGGGTGAAATCTCTAGGCCTGCACAGAAAAATGATGGGGATGGCTCTTGCTGGCATTAAAGAAATGTCCTGGGAGCCTACCTCAGCAGTCTGCCACGCATGGGGAGCCTGAGAAACACTCACTGTGTCATAGAAAATCTTTCCTGCAGCAAGGGGGGTGACCTGCGCCTTCCAGACGACTTCTGCACGGGTGAGCTACAGCAGTCCGATTGTCAGGAGTGCTTGGAGAGCCCCTGCCAGTGGCAGTGGTGGCTGGAGGGGAGACGAGGCTTTGGGACAAGCCTGCCGATGCCTCCCTCTACTCCACCTTTGCTTTGTTACACTCTTCCTCCTCGATGGCCAGGACGCGCTCATGCTCTTTGATCAGCTGCACTCCACAGTACGTGATGAACCAGATGGACAAGGTGCTGACAGGGAAACCTAGAAGATGGAGGGAGACATGGTCACCTTGGTGTAGCTGCTTGCCTAACGGGGCCAGCTCTTCTGCAGCACTGCTGCCTCTCAGGTGAGTTTGGGAGGTTCCCACAAGTTCATGATGGCCAACGACATTTTCCATTGTGGATCCAGCCCTACAGCTTCACTGAGAGAAGAGAGAAATTCCCAGGATCGGATTTTAGGTGAAGCAGTGCCTGAGCCCACCAAGACATTATGGACCGCAGTTAATGTGAGAACATGCTGGAGTGGCTTTGAGCACTCCCTTACCTCCARAACTCCTTCTGCCCCCCAAGTTCAGACTTGGTGGTTGACTTTCTGCCCATTCAACCTGCCCACGTCCATCATTGTTCAGCACTGTGACCTTCTGGAAGCCTTTGTGACCCACTGATGCTGAGGATCAACCCCAGCCTTGTCCCGTACCTAGTGGGGACACAGTGTGCGCCCAGGAAACACATGTTTTTGTCACCTAGGTAAGGGACTGAGAGCYGGGAGCTCTCCCTCCACTTAGGAAGGGTCTGACGGCATTTGTAACCACGAGTCTGGTATCCACAGCAGAGGGGAGACACAAGCTTTGTACCTGCTAAAACAGGACCTCTGAAATGAATAATGCAACCATCGAAAGGCAGTTAGCTCAGCGGGCAGGCACTTCTGGCACACGGAATCCAGAGCGTCACATTATCCGTTTCCTACGCCAGCCCCGTCCCAGAGAGGGCTGGAGGACACGGGCTCCCAATGGCTATTTATACCCTGGGCTGCTCAAGAAGACTTCAAAACAGTGCCATCATCCACTGATTAGAAATTTACAGATGAGACTGTTCATTAGGAGCCTAGGACGAGGATTTGTACTTGTCACCTTCAGGTTGATGCATGAGTAACTGCTAAAGCAAAAGGAGATGAGGTAGGACAAGTAAATCCCTTTCTCCCAGCAAGAGGACCATTTCACAGCCCACCTTGGTGGGGCGAACGTGACCTTTGTGTTGCTGCAAGGAGCCTAAATCACAGCGTCAGGCTGCGCCAGGAGCTGTACAAGCAGACCTGGAAGGCAGCTCATACCCCAGGGAGCTCACACGAGGAGAATGGGAGCTTAGAAACACCTTCCTGCACCTTTGGAACAATAATTAAACACATTGGGAGCAGCCATGCAACAAGCCAATGGCCAGGCCACCGAGAGGACTCAGAAGTCCCAGTCCTCAGCTCCCACACCAGTGCCCCCCCATCAAGGCAAGGGTGCCTTGATGGGGAAGGCTGGTAGCATCTTACCCGTCAGAAGGAGTCTCTTGGTGACCAGCAGTGCAAACTCCAGGCTGTTGAGGGCTAGGATGTTGTAGAGGACGATGGCCCAGAAATTTGCCGCCCCAAAAACTGCCCTAATCCGCCGAGACATGGCTGCTGACATTTTGGCCTGTGGAGGGGAGAGATGCAGGGAGTGAGGGAAAATGGGGCTGTAAGGAAAAGGGATGCACTGGTCCAACTCCAGCCAAACTCCAGCTGGGGTCACAGAGGGGTAGGCAAAAATTAGAGCAGCCTTTAGTGTCTCTGGAATGAAGAAACATAAGGACAAGGTAAAACATCTGTTCTGCTGCTGGACTCATATGCATTTGGGACTCTGGGCTGGTGTTTCAAGGTCCCATGGGTAGGAGCAAGATGTTAGATACGGTTTCATGCTAATTGTAAAGGCTGAGTACTGCTTTCTTCATCTGTTGCCTTGGGTAAGCCATTCCTCAAGGCAGATGAATGCTGTTGTATACCAGGATTATTATTAGCCCTATGTGCAAATCGCTCTCAACTCCTGGTAGAAATTGTTTCTTAGGAATTAAAAAAAAAAAAAAGCTGAAAACTAGTGACAGCAGCAGAGTGAAATTGTCACTGGCACATAATCCTCAGGAGCAGCTGCTGCGAGTGGAGCGGGGAAGTGGTTTATAGCAATCTTCAAAGAGCACGATGAATCCCCAGGCCACTTAGTGCTGAGAATCGCCATGCCGCAGGGAAGGAGGTTTCATTGCCTGCGAGTGCTATAATCTGATTAAAAGTTCAACAAGGAGAGCAAGCAGGAGGATTGCTCTCCGAAGTTTTTATTCAAAAGGGGCCTTTACTGAACCAGTTTAGGACCTCCAGACTTTAGGTTGGGAAAAACAAATAAGGAACGTAATTGTTTCCAGGATGGCGTTTCCTAAGTTTTTCTTCCAACATGTCCCCGAGGCACCTTGGTCCTGAACAGAGACAGGGCATGAAGCTTTGGAGTGGTTGGAAAATAATTCATTCTAGTACCTAAACATTTGCTTTTATCAGAAATCGGATCAAAACCACTCAGAATGCCAAGATGTTTTGCAGAACAAGAAGAACAAATGATTTCCATATGGAAATGTATAAACATTCCCCCACAGACAGACCTGAGATTTTGTGTCCATCTGTGGTACTTTGGGGCTGCATTCCTGGTTCTCTTGGACCTCCATTTTCCCTCTGAAAGCTCCACACCCAACCTAAATTTCCCATGAAGCATCACAGGGGCAGGTGGGAATTTGCTCTGGGTGGGTGACACAGTGCATAAAATGAAGGGATACAGAGCACCAGGACTGTGCTTCCCTTGCACAGCTGAGTAGCTGATCACAAGGATGCTAAAGGCGACAGGAGAGGGCTTCAGGTCTCCAGGCAGGAGGCTTGGACATGGAGCCGCACGGCATCATCAGGGATGTTGCTCTTCAGTCTCAGCTGAAAATGGATCTGACTTGTATAAACAAATTTGAGCTCCGTACAGTCATGGACGTTTTCCAGCAGCAGAGTTTGGCCCCAGACCCATTGATCTTCCCCCATCCACTTGCAGCCCAGCTTCTCACCTCCAGTTTGGCAAAAGGCTCCAGCTGGAAGAACTTCTGCACCCAGAGCTCAAAGTTGAGGCCAAACCAGTTGAAGACAGACCAGATGTAAACGATCTCACAGGGCCCCAGCCACAGGGTGGTGACGGCAAAGGTGGCGATGGTGGCCACGAGCTCCTTCATGACGTTGTCATGGTTCTCTCCAATGTGGTCATACACGTACCTAACGGCCAAGGAAAGTGGTCAGTGCTCCTCATAGTCAAGGAGACCCCTCTGGAGTCCCTTCTCCCACACTTGCCCACCACAAGCTCCTCACAGGCAGGTCAATCTAGAGCACCCTTGTAAGAAGGAAGTATGTTTTGGCTGACACATTCTAGCAATGAACTGATTTTCACTACAGTCCAGCTGCCTATGGCTTGTGTTCCTCACAAATCTATAGCTCCTTAAGGACAAAATACCACCCTTTCCCCCTTTTGCAGGTAAAGAGTTGATAAAACAAGGGGATCTGTAGAGCTGCAGGCTCTCTCAGACTTGCTGGTGCACAGGATTTCATGAGAGAGCAGCCACCACCTTCAGTACAGGTTTGCTGGTGTGTACTCATGGCTGAAGAGATCTGAAGGGCTGAGGAAGATGTAGACGGAGCTCAGGCCACCCTTGTTACCCAGGATATGGGAGACCTGGGCTCAATTCCTCTTTCCTCCTGGTGCAATATGAACCTGACTCTTCCTCCCTTGAGGGAACATTAAACCYACCAGACTTAAAGGGATTTTTGGGACAGGACTTTCTTATTCCCAACTCTGGCAGGGGGAGAAGGGGGACTGTTGCACTTTGTGGTGATTGATTCAATGGTCTTAGGGATAAATAGACCAAATATGACTCCGTGCCGCAGTGGGAATCACCCAGAAGAGAGGATACCTCAGCTTTGGGATGAACAGCATTTAGTGCTGCATTGCTCTGTGATGGAAGAGAAGACCCTGAACCAGGCTAGAGATGGTTGCTTAGACACTTACTTGCATAGCCAGTCATTAATCCCTCTGTCAAAATGCCTAAAATGCAGATGATAAAAAGCATGTTAAAACACACAGTGTAATGACACCCTTCCACGCAGCAGTCAGCCCGAGAAGGCACCCAGTCCCCTGGTGAGGTGCACCTTGAACCTTGTTCACAGCAGTTCTCCATGCTCCTTCCTTGAACAGGTCCCGCTATCGATGTGGTTGCAAACTCTCTCCTTATCTATTGCTTCCTGCCCAAGAATATTTCCCTGGGCTATGGCCGGGTCTGGACTATAGGTTCAGTATAGACTGTTCAATGTAGGTAGTCTCCAACTTATAGGCCAGCTGCTCAGAAGCACAGCCCAGACCTCYTCCCGCCATGCACGTTTCGTTGAGGTCAAACACGCTGTCTGTCTTTGTTGATGCATGTGGGGTACTCACGTTTCTGCGAAGACRTAGAGCATGGTGATGCATTTTGGGGGCTGGGGGGGGTCCAAGTGGTCCAGTCTGGCGATGGTGTTGATGACCCCAAACATGACAGCAGCTTTCACCCAGTCGTACACCAAATTAGAGTAGGCCAAGCCAGCTGGAGCAAAAATGAGAGTCAAACAGGTGAAGAGGAGCACAGGATGTATCGCCTTCAGGACTCTGGGGGACATCATGTCCCGTGGGAGCATGTAGTCTATTGCAACAAACATAACACCAAGAGGACAGTCTATTGCTGTCTTGGACCAGCAAAGCTTTTAAAACTAAGTAGCTTTTTAAGGCGCTCGAACCAAAGGACAATATCTTCTTGGGGTATTTGGGAGCAAACTCTTTATTGGTCTTGGTAGTCAAGTTCATACAGATCTCATTTCTTCCAGCACAAGATCTTTCYTCCCCTCTAAGGCTTGTTAACCTATGACAAACTCATCATAGTTCTCGACTCTGACCTCTGAGGTTTTGTTGACACCTTCATTGAAATGCACCCCATCCCAGCTCCTTGTGGCCATAGACGGAACATTGATGCTACGGCAGAGCCAGGGCCTGAACCTCTGTCATGGAAAGGTGTCTGACACTGGAAACAACCCTTGCAGAAAAAACACTAAAGATTTCAAATTACTATGCAAACGGAAGTTAAAATACCCCCGTCTTGGTGGGATTCAGCTCACATATTAAGGGCCACACAGTGCCTCGATATGAGCCATACCTGAGCTCCCACCATGGACAAGACAGTCCTGGTTGATACAGTCAGCAGAGTCTGCAGAGGAGCTCAGCTCCCYCTGGAGTAACACACATGCTTGGTCAGTCCACCCAGGTCTCTTTGGACACCCTAAATCAATGCTAGGGCCATTCTAGCTGCATTAGGATTTTCTCCTGGCCTCCAGCTGCCACTCTGGAGAGACATGGGGCTTCTCCAGCCCCCGTTTGCCCTGTGCCAGCCCCATGKGGATGTCAGATACCCCATGGCTTCTCAAATGCTGCCATCAGACATGTATTTGGCCAGCTGAAATCCTCCATCCAGCTGCCAGCTGAATGCTGACGTGGCTACCACTACTCATCCCAGGAGTTTGGCTTCTGAAGGTCCCTAGTCCAGCCCTGCTCAGAGCACAGCCAATGTTGAATGGAGATCAGGTTGTTCTGGACCTTGTCCATTTAAGCGTTGAATATATCTATTTTTGGAGAATCTATAACCCCTCTGGGGCCCTGTTTCAATGTTTGACCACTCTAAGAAAAAAAAAATCCTTACATGCAATCCGACTTTGCCTTGTTGCACCTTGTTTGCTGTGTCCTGCTTCTTCCCTGCCAGCCTCCAAGAGGAGTTCACCTTCTCTACAACCTCCTTTAGGCAGTTGAAAACAGCAGCTACAACTCCCCTGAGCTGCTCTCTGTACAACCTACGCTCTGTGGCCATTTCAGTGGCTCACAAACGCCCATAACGGGTGGCCACCTGTGAAGGCATCTGAGATACCAACGTGCCTCTTGCAACAGCACGGGGTTGATTTTCGGAGATTCTGCGCTCCCTCCCAGTCCGGACAAAGGCAATGGGAACGGCTTGGTATTCAGMCTCTTAAACTCCGAGCCAAACTATTTACTGCAGCATCCTATGAGGGTGTCAAACCAATGCCATCTGACAGACCCCAGCTCTGTGCATTGTCAATGAGAAGAAGGCGGGCTTTACCCAAACCTGTCCAACATAGGCACTGATGAGGCCTCTCAATGGAGATGGATGGAGATCTGAATCACTCACCRCTACCTTGAAGCTGAGTACAGGGGTGAGCATGTCCGAGCACGGCCACTCACCCAAGGACCAGTCTGAGAGGCGGTTCATGAATTTCAGGTCAGARGGGAGGGTGAGGATGTAGAAGAAGTGGAAGAAGATATCCACAGCAATGATGGCCCCCACATGGAGGAGGGCATGGACCCGGATGTTCCTCATCTCATCATCTTTGCGTCTCAGCTCTTGGGTGCTCACCTGCCGGGATGGCAAACCGAGATAGGGTTGAGCTGAGAGACAGGATGGGCAGCATGTTCCTCCATCTGGAGAAACGTTCAAGGTCCAAATTCAACGCTGTTCTTTAGAAATCAYGCCATGGACTGCATGGCTGAAATTTCCATTGATTCAGGAAGACCCAAGGGACTAGCTCACGTGAACACATCCACAAGGAGCAGGACATGTCCCACCCACAGCATCCCTCCAACACCCCTGCTTTAGTGCTGAGCACAGCAGCAATGTGCCTCCTGGATCACCCTCCTAGAAAAGGCTGTTCCCATCACGGGGGTGACACAGCAGTGACAGGTCTGGCTGTACCTAAAGGGCCATAGGTGGGGTGAAAACCATGCCRACCAGGGAGCTGGGTTTTATGCTTTTTCTGCAGGGACATGTTCAGAAAGTCAACTTTGCTTAAGGGTGGCCCCTTGCGCAGGTCACTAAGGGGGAGCAAACGCCCATACCCATCACATCTACAGGATTCCACAGCCTGTAGGGAAGGACATCTGCATGCCCAGAAGAGGTTGGGAGCAGGGCTGGAATCCCACCTGACAGCTCTGCCAGGGCCAGATACATATTTTTGGCCAGGGTCATTTGGGAGGTGGAGAATGAGGATGACTGATGGTCTCCGGAGCTTCTGCTGCAGACACCTGCTGTAAATGAGAGGGAGAGCTGCTCGAGGGGCCATCCTGAATCGGCTGGGACCTGATCGATGGGGATTTCATCTCTGCTGTGTCTTGTACAAACAGGGACTGGGCTTTGCCTTCAGGASCTGTCATGTCTCTGGCCGTTGTAATATAAAAATCATCAGAGCAAGCTTTCAGGATTACACTGGGCAGACTGGTGTCCTCGCTTCCTCCTCACCGTAAAAATTGCTGCTGTATTCAAAATCCTCTTATGTTTATTACTCTCTCTTTATTTCCTGCAAGAGGTGGGAGCTCTCCCAATATAATCCGCAGGCTGCCGCACCAGCCCCATCATCAAATCCAGGTGATTCCCAAGAATTAAAGCCTTTGCCAGATTTTTTTGTGTCTGTTACATGCCAAGTGCTTTAAGGATACAAAGGGGCTGCTGTACCCTAGATGGCAGAGAAACTGAGAGAGGACAGTCTCTGACATGAAGATATGTGGGAGGACAGAGAGCCCCCCCTTTCATAGAATCATAAAATCATTTAGGTTGGAAAAGACCTTTAAGATCATTGAGTCCAACCGTTAACCTAACACTGCCAAGCCCACCACTAAACCATGTCCCTAAACACCACATCTACACGTCTTTTAAATACCTCCAGGGATGGTGACTCAACCACTTCCCTGGGCAGCCTGTTCCAATGCTTGACAGCCCTTTCAGTGAAGAAGTTTTTTGTAACATCCAATCTAAACCTTTCCTGGTGCAACTTGAGGACATTTCCCCTCGTCCTCATGTCTGTGTATGGTGGCAGTGCTCTGCCACCATCCCCTTGAGATCAGAGCTGTATCCCCCACACTTCCAGCCCTACTGAAGTGATTTTTTTCCCTTGATCCTAGTAAGGAAGATAATTTTCAGCTCAAATGGGGCTGGCCAAGCCCTGGTACAGATGAGTTCCCATCACACATGGGGGTGCAAGGGGTCCACCAGGATGTAGCACCAGTAGGAGCCGAAGAGACAGATTCGTTCCCTAACTGGGCCATCCACCCTACCCTAGGGAAGGGACTCCATCTGCCTGCCCTCCGTAATTGTTCTTGGGCAGTTAGGAATTCACCTCTGGAATTAGCTGCWGCTCCAGCAGTGCAGAGGGGCATCTAGCCAGGAGATGGCAGTGGTGGCCAGGCCAAGACAGGACCCCTGGTTGGGGCACGGGGAARGGGTTGGAGACTTACTCCCTGTTCCTTTGGTGTAAGAGTTTACAGAGGGCAGGGATTGCTCATTGAGTGGCTATAAACATCATGGTTTGGGGCTGTGCAAAAGGAACAGGACCCTCCAGATCAAGCCTTGTAGGGCTGGTGGGAGTTCAGGTCTTGGAGACACCAGCAGTTTAATGCCCTGATTTATAGATACCTGTCTGCAGTGTTAGAAGAAGCCAGGGCTGCCCATCTCATTGGAAAGACTGATGGAAACTGGGGAAGGAAGAGGAACATGGGGTGCGGAGGGYACTGCACCCTCTCTGGAGGGGCTTGGACAGCGGAGCTGCTGGAGCCACGCTCACCTGGACTTCAGCCCAACAGATAAGACACAACTGGAAAGATGAAGCCTTAGGATGAAACATTTCTTCCAGCAGCCTGGGGAGAAGAGCCCAGCTGGGGCCTGGTCATCCCTCGTGCTTGTCTGCTGAAAATGGGYTGCTGGTGGACTCAATGCACCGTGAGCATCCCTCATGGGGGACACCAGAGCTGACCTTATGATCTTCAGGGTCAAATGCTATAAAAGTCCTTTTAAATAGATCCTGCAGGACCCAAGGGATCTCAATCCTGCACTCTCATCCTTTCAGCATGCAGCGTGAGGTTGTTCATCTGCCAGGTGAACAAACTAGCAAGGAGTAGGACTTGGATCAGGTCTCATCCTGCTCACTGGAGGAAACAAGACCAGKGCAGACCGTTCCTTAGGCAACCACTGCCACCCCAACGTTGGAGAGAATGTGCTGGGCTGGATGGGTCTTTGGTCTCCTCACCAGGGAGGCTCTGGCTGCTCTCCCCTGCATTCACAAATGTTCTTCCAAAACGGTCTTGCACCCAGATGTCAATTGGGGTCCAAAAAKTCAATGTAGCTGTTCTTCTTTAAAAGGAAACAAAAAGGGGTGGTGGCAATCCTTCCCAGCACCATTGCTGACCAAGCAAGAGGTCCCTCCCTTAGTAAGCAGTACCAGTTTGCTTTGATGACCAAGGTTGATCATTGGTTTAAAAGGATGTTGGGATGGGAAGAGTGAGGAGGGAAAGAGCACTGCTGTTTTGCTTGATCTTTGGATGTGAAACAGCCCCAGAGGTCGGCTAGTCCCAGCCTAGGCTTCTGCTGATGTTTTCTAGTGCTGTTTGGAGTCTGCTCTTCAAAAAGTCCCCTTGGTCGTGTGTGATACAGGCAAAGACTTGGGGCACCAGGGTATTTAATGGGGAGCAGAGGAAGCCCCTGGTTGCTGAAACACAGCCTTCCACCCAATCTTTTATTTCTGGAGAAATAACTTCATCTTAAGAAACACAGACCACCCCCAGAAATCAATGCTCCTTGGGCGAACCAGCTGGATGGAAACATGACACTTCCCTTGTTGTCACAGCCACCAGCATGCAGAGGTCCCATGGATGGGCACCACACGTCTCCCAGCACCACACGGTGGGGCAGCATGGAGCTGCTGGGGTGACAGTGCATGGAAACGGAGGCACTGAGCAGCGCAGGTGCCCAGCGAGTAAGGACATGAGCTGAGCCCTCCCCTCCTCATYCCAGCATGGTGTTTTCACTACAGCAATGTCTTCCCTCCTGTACTGATCAGTGGAAATGGCCAAAAACCCAAAAGGGAAGGTTAAAAACCCATCCATTTATGCCCCTCCCCCAAAAAATCATGGCATCGTTGCACAGCCCAGACTATGGCCACAGACTCTATGTGACCAAGAGAAACTCTACAAGTATTTGCACTTTCACTGCGGCAAACAATGTTTTTTTGTAGGCATTAAACCCAAGCAAATAAATGCAGGGAGAGGTCCTCCTCCAGCCTGGCCTCAGGAGCACTCACCTGGGCGTGGAACTGGTCAAACGTCATGACAGGCCCGAAGAAGAAAAAGGGGAGGTAGAAGTTGTACTTGAGGAGGTCGAAGATAGAGTAGATGCCCTCTTTCCTCTCAGAGTTTTCRAGTGCAAAGCTCATGCAGCGCATGATGGTGAAGCTGCTTCCTCCATAAAAGAGGACATCTTGAAGATCAAAAGCTCCCGTTACAAACCCGCTCTGGATGAGAAACAAAGTGTTACCACGAGGAATGTGGCRTCACTTCTGTGTTCCCTCACTTTCTGGAGGACACCACTTCCAGGGCAGTAGGCAAAGACTCTAATTATGCTCCAAAATTGTCCCTGGAGCTAATGAGCGTTGCTTTTGGAAGGAGAAAACTGGGGCTCGGTTTCCTAGCTGGCTTCTGCATCCCACAGGAGCTGGGATGTGGTAGGTCCTCTTGGCCATGTCTTCAAACAGCTGTGGACCACGCAGGCTTTGGTCTGGGGTGGGAATGTCACCCTGTTGCAGGGACATAACCCTCCCCAGGGGGTGAAGGAAAGCCAGCACAAGCCTGATGGAGAGGGGGGACCGTATTTCAGGAGGTAAGCAGCAGGCAAGGACAGGCAGCACTGTCCTTCAGAGGGACTGAATAGCTTTATAAGGTCCTTCCTGGGCTTCTCTCCACCCACCAGTGAGAGAAAGTCTTAACTGGGCAGAGACCTAAGAGATAGGCATAGGCGTCATTGAACCCATCCCAGCACTGTGTTACAGGTGGGGAAACTGAGGCACGGGGCAGGAACACGTCTTGCCTGGCTGACAAGCTGTTACCTGAACAGTGAGAAGGACTCCGGTGTCCTGAGCTCTGTAGCCCAGCACAAAGCCACCAAAACACGACATAGCCCCTGTGGGGTTATTCCCAAGCTCCGCAGAACAACAGTTGCCTCTCTCTCAAACCTTGYGGGAGCTCTGACATAGCCAGGAGAAGTGCCCAGGGTTTCAGGGTGCCCCAGGAGCCTTCCCTGGACATAAACCCAAGGAGAGGGACACAAGTGGGCTGGAAATGAAGTAGACGAATGGTCTGAGACAGCACCTACCTGCCAGGAGCTGAATGGCTCCACCTTGAAGGAGGCGAGACAGCAAAGTCCRGCCACATAGCAGAGCCATTTCTGCTTGGCCAGCGCAACGGAGTAGAGGACAAGGCAGTGGGAGAGGATGATCATCAGGTAGACGAGCCCCATGCTGCCCAGCACRGCCAGGACCCCATACAGCATGTACATCACAGCCCGGTGCTGCGAGAAGAGAATGGCCCCGATCCGTGGTCAGCTTGGTGCAAGCCCCAACCCTGCTCCCCCCATCCTAGAACATCCCTCAAGCCSCCTCCACAGATCCCACAGGTCACCCTGGTGCTTTCAAATCCATCCCACCACATCCCAGGCTCACCTGTGGCACCGTCATGGAGCAGATCTTGCCGAAGAGGACATGTCCCGAGAGGGCGAAGATGATGACGTTCCTGAACGAGGTGAACCACATCATCCATTCGAAATCGGCCACGTCCTGCGGGAGCAGCACCGGGCGCCTTACTGCCCCCAGCCCTCACCCCCCCGTCCCAACACCCATCTGGAGGGGAAACCACACAACTTTCAAAGCTTTTTCTTCCCATTTTCCACCCAAGGGCTCCCAAGYACTTTAGCTTGGTCATAAAACCCCAGGAGAGACGTGCAGAGGTTGCTCGTCTCGGTGCACACAAAGCAGAGCATCCACAGCGCTGCAGGGCTGATATTTTCCTCACTAGTTCTTTAGGGAGAAAAATACGAGTCACGTGGACTTTGCAAAAGTGTGTCAGCAGCAGAAAAAACCAGCTCTGCTTCTCCAGCGGTCAGCACCGACCGTGTCGCCGGTAGCTAGAAAAGACTGAGTCCTTCCTCCGCTTACCATCTTCCTGCCGAAGTAGTGCCAGCCCGGCTTTATGCCGTCCCGAAAGGCCTTTCTGTTCACGCTGTCTGCAAAAGAACCAGAGTTACGGGGAGAGGAACAGCTCTGGGAAATGGGGCCCGGGTTTCGGCAAGGCRGGAAGCCTTCCTCGCCGCGATGATGAGCCGTCAGGGCTCAAACACCCCATCCCAAAAGTGCCTAGTTCCCATGGACAACCATAGGAGTCAGGTACCTCAACTGTTTCCGCAAGAATTTCCAGCAAAGCCTTTTTGCAGTGCACATCCCAGGGATTCCCGGCTGATCCYGTGAAATTTTCAGGTTTTTGGGCTTCCAGACAAAAAATTTGGGAAGCAGCCCTTCGTAGGCAGGGTGGTTGCCTGTTCCAGGCACTGGCTGGATGAGCTGTGACRTGCCACAACCTCTTGCCCTGAGCCATGGAAATGGGGACAAAAGGGTAACCAGGAAAAAGGCAAAAATCCTTTTTGAACCTTGCAAAGGATTCCCAAGCTGTTC
This sequence comes from Oceanodroma leucorhoa, assembly GCA_030449065.1. Lineage (NCBI taxonomy): Eukaryota > Metazoa > Chordata > Aves > Procellariiformes > Oceanodroma > Oceanodroma leucorhoa. The sequence goes on from JASVER010000021.1 coordinate 10,030,695, forward strand.
TCTGCAAAAATTAAAGCCAGGGATCTGCTGCTGGTATCGAGAGGTGTAAAAGCAGACGCCTTACATCCATCCTCCCTCCCAGGCCCCCCCCCGGGGGGGATGCGATGGGGAGCATTACCTCTGGATGCTTCGAAGATCCCACTGCCGCTGTACACCACAGCACACGTCACGACGAGAGCGTAAAACCCCAGCTCGTAGCTGGGGAGCATCGTTTTAACCCCCATGGCGGCAGGTTACCGCCCCAGCCGGTGCAGGGGATCCAGATCTGGGAAAGGGGAGGAGGAGAGGGAAAAAAAAAACCAGGGGTGAGGGCTCACCTGCCCTCCTACCCCTCAAACACCCTAAATTGCTGCTAGTCCACAGCAGCTGTGCTTTGCAGGCTTCCTCGAAGGCTGGTAGCTGAAGAGAAGAYGATATCACCTGGGGCTGGACCCTGGGACACAGCTCAGGTGTGGGGAGCCAGGCTGTTGCTGAGTCCTGCTGTAAAACCCACCCAGGGGCCAGGCTTTGGGGGGCAGCTCAGCCAGGTGGTCCTGATAAAGGGCTCTTCCCAGCGAGTTGCATCCATCCCAATATTCAGAGATGCTCTGGGATGCCGGCTGCCCAGGATGGGGTTCCTCCAGCATGTCTCTGATGTCCCCCCTAATTCCTAATTGGATATTAGGATAGAGAATGAAGATGCCTGTGCTAGAGGGGACGTGATGGGATGTCCCTACTCCCCTGCCATGGGCTACTGCTCACCTTCTGCTGGGGTTTTGCCCAACCTCAAGCTCTCAGGGGTCCCCTAAAGCCCCTGCTCCCAGCCATAAGCCTCAGGACCCCACAGGCACGGTTAAGCCCCCCAGCCGCTCTGCCCAGCGGCATCGGCAGGGCTCGGGGGATGCCGACGTTCAGCCCCGCAATTAGCCCTGCGCTAATTACTCCTGCCAAGGTTAATTAACCCCGGAGCGACTTGCCTTTTAGCCCGCCCCGAGCTCTGCAGCCTCCCGACTGCGTGTCCAGCAGCTGCTAAAAAACACAATTCAGGGCTGGAGCAGGCGGTGTGCGGGGGGGGGAAAGGACAGCCCCGCCGGCGGGCATCCTCCTCCGGCACTGCCACCCACCCGCGAACATCCCCCGCGGGTGGGGGGACCCCGCGAGTGGCGGGGCGCAGCCCCTACGACGGCGCGGGGAGCTTTGAAGGGAATGAGGAGCGTAAATTCTTGCTTTTAGGCAGCAGTAAAAGGCGACCCGGTCACGCTCTGCTTTTGCATCTGCATCGCAAAGCTTTTGCCGTGGGTGCTTATTTAATTTCTTTTTTATTATTATTATTTTTTTATTATTATTTTTATTTTATTTTAAGAGCTGGTGGTGGGGGAGAGGTGTCGTTGGCAGCGATGGGGGGTGACCCCATCTTCCCCAGCGCTGGAGGAAAGGCTGTTCCCGGCGGGAAGGGCGCTCACCGGGCCGGGCACAGCCCCGGGGGGATGCGGGGGTCGCCCCGCGGCCGCTCTCCCGTGCGGGGCCGCTGCGGGCGGGCGCGCTGCCACCAGCCTGCGGTCCCCCTGCGGCGGGAGGGCACTCGCGGAGGCGGCTTTCAAGAGCTTTTTTTTCTCCTTTCCACGCTTTTCAAGGCTTTTTTTTTTTTTTGAGGGGGGGCAAGACCACCCCGCAAATGAACCGGGCGGGAGGCGGTTAACGGCCCCCGGTTGCCGCTGGGRACCCTGCGGTGGGCGAGGGGTGCTGGCGGGGGACCCCTCGGGCAATTTTAGCTCTGATTGCTCCCGG
>JASVER010000021.1:10037447-10237629 GCA_030449065.1 Oceanodroma leucorhoa
AAAAAAAARAAGAAAATGCTTCTGTSCAACCCCAAACAAGCATATGTTTAAAGAAATGAGTGTTGCAGCACTTGAGAAGAGGTCTGCACCATGTGCTAGCGAGCCATATGTGTTCTGTAACATACAGCACTCCCAGCTTTTTATCTGCATTTCAGGGGTTGATTCATAGCCACCCCAGGAAGAATTTTGCTGGGGAGTGGTATGATCCTCAGTGCTTCATCACAGGACAGGAGACAAATGCTGACAGTGTATTAGAAAGGACGGCRGATTGCCTCTCCTGTACTTACGTGAAAATATTATTGAGTCACGCTCCTGTGTAAGCGAAATCAGAATCTCCAGCTGCAAGCTACCAGCCTGAATTTAGCAGCCACCGCATAGCAAAATCTCCACACCTCTGCCACAGCTCAGGCAGCTTTTCAAAGGGATCCGCTCACTACTGCGGGTCCTTAAAATACCTGTCAGAGGTGGGCTGGTTTCTTCTCTTTGCTCACTCTACCCCACGCTACATAATCATCAGGATGGAGTTGAACAAGAAACAAACCGCAGCTCACTTGAATGAGACTGYGTCTGTCTCTCTATCCAGGATTTACAATTCCTCGAGTTGTCGGGAGGATTGCGGGCTGCAAGATGCCTTTTCCTCTGATGCTACCAGCAGGGTGAGCAGGAGGAATTYGGCAATGAACTGTTTTGGTCCCGCTTTTTGTGAGGAGATACCTGACAGCTTTGCTGAGCTATAGGCCAGCGCTGGGGGAGCGGAGCAGGGCTCTTAAGTACAGGGAGGGTTAACTCYCAGGCGCTGAGCTGCTTCTCGGCTAATGGCCTCCTCCATCAGGGACTCCGTTAACTGTTTGAAGAGAGATAGCTCTGAACCTAAGCAGGAAAAAGACAGGGATGACACGACCCTCACCGCATCTGGAGTCACTCCCGCTCTGCTCTCTTTTTCACTCTGCCTTATCGCAGCGCAAGCGGAGCCAGGAMGCAATCCCTGTTTTGGGAAAGGGAGCAGCGGCTTGCCTGTCCACAAATCCACTTTGCACCGGTGGTGCCTGGGGTTAAAGTCCGTCAAACTTCACACTCGCAAAAAGAGGCTGACAAAGCAAAGCAGAAAGAGCTTTCAAGACTTTCAACCGAGCAACAAAGCAGCACTATACAAAAATGACTAGCTCTCCRTTTGCTTGTAATCCCCAAGGCTCGCTCGCTGCTGGCAGGCTGCATGTTAATGCCTTATTAGCTTGCACTTGGTGTTCTCACCATGCTGCAAGAGAAAGGGACAGAGATGCAAGGGTTTTCAACATCTCCAAAAGTCCCACCAGTGAGGACCTGCCTACGTTTTGTCAGCATTTCTTCCTGGCAAGGACAAGACCTGCCTGGTGGATGAACGCAGAGGCCCAGAAATAGAGAATTCATAACCTGGATGGCAAGTTTTGTATGGAATTAGATGAATTTAATGTAGGTCTGACTGACTGCAGGGGTAATCTGCACAGCCTACCTTTTCAGTGGAAACTCCACTGAGTTTCAGAAAATTCTGCTGCCAATATATTCAAGCAAAGAAACAGCTTGGAATGGTAAGTGGAGCCTCCCGCAAAGTTCACTTGCAGATATTCACAGGTCAGGCTAATCCACTCCCTCAGCACTTAAGTACCACAGAAAGCCTGAGACAGACAGGTATCAGCGTGCTGATAAAAACAGAACTGGGTTTGTTCCTGGCACGACTTTGGAAGGGGGCTGGCATAACTGTTGTATAGCAAATTCCTTCATGAGCTGATAAAGGCAGCAGCAAATTGAATATTGAGCCCTCTCAAGGACAATTCTATTGAAACTAGGGAGGTTTTGCCCAAAATCGCACTGCAGAATTGCAGCTTCCTAAACTGCACCAACTTATGGCATGTGCAGTCTGAGAGCCAGCTGCTYGCTAACGCTTACAGACAGAATTCGCTGACATGCAAAACCTTCACTCTTTTCGTATTTAATCTCCATTTCGCATCCTCKTCTGCAAATGTTAAAGAAACGACGTGATCCGAGGCTGCAAAACTACACTGCCACTGCATTTCAATTCATGGGCACGATGCCTGGGCTCTCTCCCCGCTTTGCAGTCCAAAGGACTCTGAATATCTTGCTTAACTCCTCTCTTGTTTCTGCTGCCGAATGGCCTGTAAAAAGATATCCTTSACTTGGTCCATTGTGTCTTGATACAGTTTAAAGTCTTCCTCTTTCTTTCGCACAGTAGTCTCCAAAGCGGCCTTCAGAGCTTCGTTCTCATCCAGCTGGATCACAAGCCTACGAGGAAACAAAAGGAAAACTTTCATGTGAGCTGTGGAGCTTCAAAGCAAATTAGAATAGTGCTTCAGCTCTGGGGAAGAAAACCTCTCTGGTAATTTTATGACAGGCATGAGAAAGAGCAGACTTAATACTTGTTCCTTCTCTCTTTGAGACAGAAAAGAGTATTAGATGACGAAGATACTTTTCAGATCTGTTTTGTTAAGGTTTATAATTTTATTTTCACTAATAAGCTTGCAATCAACGCATAAGGAAAGAAAAAGGAAAAAAGGTGTCTTCCTTGCACGTTTTGTGTTGCTTAACATTYGCATTAGCTTAACATTTCTGGGTATCTGTATAATTATTAGGAAATTTGTGTAAGAATGACATAGACAAGCTCAAACCAGAGGATCTGTGATTTCTACAGAGTTTGCTAGGTTTTACCTTCTGCAGAGTGGGTGCAGGTAATATCACTGCTAAGAGAATTTTAGCTACTGCGAGTAACACASCATGGAGGAAGGGAAACCGTACCTTGTGCTCAGCTCCTCTAGCTGCGATTCCAGAGGCAACTTGGAAAGCTGGGCTGCAGAGAGCTCCTTCCTGTCACTCACATTCAGGGTGAGTCTTGAGTGACTCGCAGACTGGCCTGTRGATTTAATCACAAAATGGAGTTTTAGTAAAACAAGCAACCATTTTCACTTGGTAGCACACTGAGTAAATCTCAGGAAACAGTAATAAATGCTAAGGAATCTGTTAATTTCTATGTGTATCTGTGAAGATACTGTAAATATATAGGACAGACTTTTATTTTAATYTCCTTTCAGCAAAATGAAAACATGATGAGTCTGCATTTCTGGGCTAAATGCAGTAATATACATGCCTACCTATTTAGAGAAGAAAAAAAATAATCCCAAATATTTAGGTGGCCAAAACAACAGCTGATAGAAACAGTTGAAAAGGATTATTTTGATGTTTATCTTGTCATTGTGTTTCACTTACAGTTTTGGCAACTGTTGCTTCCTGAATGCCTGTGACAATGTTTGTGTGTGGCAGAGGCTGAAACAGCTTTAAACACAACACAGGTTAAATGCAATAAAGCACTTAAACATGTACTTCAAACTAAGGTTCTAAATCAGGAGTGCTTTCCTAAATAAAGGCCTACCCAAAACACGCAGCATTGYTCCTGTCACTTCAAAGTGACACAAAAACTTTTTTCAGGGTTATAGAGAAAATATAATTCAAATTTGCTACTGGGATTGGAAAAGCGAAAAACAGTGACCGACCAGTGGATCCCTACAATGGAAGAAGGCTCAGAGAAGACAGGCAAGGATGATGTGCTCAAGAAGCTCAGAAAGGAATGTAGGAAGTGACCACAGCTATCGTAGAGGATGCTGAACTTATCCCAACACCAAGGGGACTGTAGGGTGGTCTTTGCTGTAGATAAACAGCTGAATCAGTTGAGTAAATGTAAACGGCCTTCTCTAAAATAATCAATAGAAAGTACTGCCTACCTTGAGCCAGCTAGACCAACATGAGGGAAGTGTACATGTGGTTCAGCCCAACAAAGAGTATAAAAATCAAACAGCCAGCAAAATGAACTTTGAAGAAAACAGGTTTGACATGGCTTCAACCCATGTATTCCTTTCCGGCAACTGGGGACACCCAGCATGACAGTGAACACGCAGGCTGGTAATGGGAAGCGTATTTGTGTTGTGATTCAACTGTACGTTGCAATTGCTCTGTTGTGCTTGTGTTGTGATTTCACTACATCACTTTTCCAAATTCAAATCCCACATAATGTCAAATATCTTCAAATAAGTAAATTGGGTATTAAAACACTAAATCCTATCTAAAAGAACCTGGTCAGGGAGTATTGGACTCTGACAAAAACATACGAGAAGAAAAGGCTATGYTGTATAACCAAGAAATGCTTGTGATCTTGAGGCTGTGTTTTACAGGACTGAGGAAAACCTGCTGTTACTTACCTATTCTCCTCTGGGATTATTCTTTGCTAATTAGAAATTTGGATAAGACAGAAAAAAAAAAAGCGTGAATAATTTTAAAACACAACTAGGTTGTTTCTAACTACTCAGCATCATTATCTACTTCCCTTGAATTGAAGAGACTAGGAACATTAGATTAGCAATTAGATCAGCTMTCTCCAATTTTGCACTTTCAGAAAGAAAAGAAAATATTATGTTAATTAGCGGGTGCTCTAGTCTCTATTTTATATTCAAGCTTTTCTTTCCTTCTTATTTCCTCAACTATCTGGCACGAAAGCATTTAGATAACCTACATGCTCTGCTGAAGAGGTACATTACAGACTTGTGGACTCATTTCTTGTACAAACTCCAGAGAGTTTTGGCACCTCACAACGGGCTGAGCTCTCTTCAAAGAAGGGTGGTGAAATAGGTTGTTACCTACTCATCTTATGGACTTAGAGAGGATTTCTTCTTATTAGTCTTACTGCCAATCCTTTTCTACATTTGGTTTTAGTCCTTAAGCAGACAAGACTAACGAACTAAATATTTAGTAAGAAGGAACCCGTCACACTGGTAAGAACAGCCTGCTTCCTCYGGCTATGAAATGCCGACCTCCCAGAGGTGAGTTACCAAACTGTTACTACAGCACAACAGCTTGACCAAAATGGCTCAGGACCAGGAGAGTTTATCACTGTATCTCTCTGAGGCTGCAAGGGAAATCTAAGTGGAACACATGTATGACAACAGAACAACACATSAACACTTTACCAGGTTGTAGAGAAGTCTAAGCACTCAAAAATTCAGTTAAATTATCCTCTAGAAGACAGCACCAAAATGCTTCCATACTATTTAAGGTGTGGAGTCAGTAAAAAGTGTACCACTGAGAGCTGTATTCCCACAACTCTCACCTGGCTACTGCCTGTCCCTACATACACCCTGATTTCTTCCTCTGGGCACTTGCAGAACCATATGAGGGCTCCAAAGCCCCYCACCTCCAAACCCTCCTGGGAATCACAAAGGGCATCCCACAATACCATTTCTGTGAGGCTCAGCACTGCTCTCTTACCAAGATGAATGTCCTATACCCTAAAGGCCAAAGGCTGCAGCACTTTGTTTCTAAGCACTATGTTTCTGTTAGGATCTAAGTTTTTCTGCACTACTTTTTCTGCTGTCAGGCTCTCGGTTAATACAGGTAAGACAGCTCTAAAAATCAGTGCTCGCAGAAAAACACATGAGAATGAGTCAGTGTTGGCTGGAGCCCTTTCTAAAGACACAACAGTGCTGCTCTAAGGAGAGCATATTTTACAGAAAGGAGTAGTTTTGAAGCAATCATTCAGTCCCCATTCAGGATAAAGGCTCCTCTGAATCCTGTTCCCGTATGCCTAATTCTCTCTATAAGCTGGACGGGTGAGTGGCAGCGCTTCCCTTGAGGTCCTGAACTCCGTGTAGATGTTACAGTGGAGACCCTAGCTCTCCTGTATGAGAGGAAATGGCCTCAAGTTGTGCCAGGTGAGGTTTAGATTGGATATTAGGAAAAATTTCTTCACCGAAAGGGTAGTCAGGCATTGGAACAGGCTGCCCAGGGAAGTGGTGGAGTCACCATCACTGGAGGCATTMAAAAAATGTGTGGATTTGGCACTTCGGGACATGGTTTAGTGGGCATAGGTACTGGGTTGATGGTTGGACTCGATGATCTTAAAGGTCTTTTCCAACCTTAATGATTCTGTGATTCTAATGGGGAAAAAAAAAAAAAGAGATCACAGTGAACAACAACATGCGATTTCTCGCATCACGGTCCTGCTCCAGGGAGAGCTTACTGTCAAACATGCACATGACCAAGAACTCTACGATGGGAGATGCAAAGAAATGCAATGCAGTTAGAGTAGCATTTCTTACCTCAGCCTGACCCATGCCTAAGGAGAAACAAGACACCAATGCAGACGGAGAAGGAGGTGACTGCTGATAATAGTGCTCAGTACAGGTCAGCTCTAAGGCGAGGAGGTAGCATTAGTGCACACCGGAGTGCTGGATGGAGTCATGATGGAAAGCCACGCCATGCATCTGCTGAGCGGCGAGGCAGTGCCCCTACAGCCCCAGGTCATGCGTTACAGTGTGGGGCAGGCCAAGAGCTTCCACAAGGTCTTCGATGAGGCGTGTGACCTCTAATCACCGTAATTCAGCCTGACGGCACCCTAGTATTAGCCAAATTGAAATTCCTATTCCTACTGTTCATATCCTGGCATTTAAAGTCTTTTTACTTTATAAAATACATATAAAAAGGGAAACCACTGGAAAAGTTGCCTTAAGAATATGTGCCATTTTATTGGTTTAGACACTTTACAGAATCAGAGTCCTTAAGCAATAAAAGGATCTGATCAGGGACATAAAAATTTAACATCCACCGTGAATTCTTCTCCTTTAACTATGCTAGTGAGGCTWTCATATTTATAGCAGGAGATTATCATGTTCATGGGATAATAAATTACACCAGATCTAATTACTTCATCACCAGCAATAGTTTTTCATAGACACTGACAGGCCTTAAATTGGGATGCGTCCTTTAATTCTGCTCTTAACCTTCAGATGACTCTCTCAGGCAGAAGTGCAAAGGGAACATGCAGTGGGCATGGTGGCAACACAGAGCAGTGTCAAGTTTTTTCTGTAGACTGTCATCCCATGAAAACAATATATTGCAAAAGTCCYGGTCCCACTTAAATCTGTGGCAATAATCCTCTTGAATTAAGTGGGACCAGGATTTCACCTTCTGTGTCGGTCCACTGGTCTGAGTAGGTCCAAATCGCCATGTGTAGGGTCAAGTACTTGTGTAGGTTTGATAGATAAGAGTCCAAATGTTGTTGCTGTCTCCTAACCACAGAGGTGGGACGGGGGATATAGTTATAGATAAGTGCTCCGCCTCACCTATTTTGCTCCTGAGGGGAGGTTTCTGTGCACTTGTGTTCCTCCCTGGATCCATTTGCAGTTTTTCAAGCTGCTGTTCCAAAATGACACATCGCCGCCTCTCTTCCTGAAGCCTCTTCTCAGCTTCCAAGACTTTATCACTGCCTTCCTCCACCCTGACAGGCAAAAAAAGGTAGTTCAGCTTATTTATGTCATGACTATTAAGGATCAGTCAGTCTTGATACTGAATCCTGCTTCATGTTGCATAGCTCCCAACAGAGGGAAAAGGAGAATTTTCCATGCATCCAAAGGCAGARATCCCATTGCAATTGTTCCAGATGACATCTTCCAAATTTGCAAAACAGAATTAACTAATGAGTACAGTTGGAAATAATGGGTTCATTAACGGAGGTTGCCTAGATCCCTTAACACTGGCTACTTGTGTGAATTTACCACTCAGATGGGCAGGCAAGCTGCAGATTGCTGAGGAGAGATCTTTTATTACAAGAATAATAAAATGCATTTTTTTAAACACACTGGAAAAATTTGGAAGGAAAATAGTTTATAAAAACACTGTCTAGCATTTAGCTGTTTTGCGTCAGTTATCTGCACGTAAGAAAAGAAACTTGATGTTGCTTTTAATAAACTTGGCCATTAGACAGTGAGTGGAAAAGAAAGCGATGGTTCACTCTGCAGCACAGAACGGAAGAGCAAAGTGCCCCTCTATTCACCCCGCACATCTTAGAAAATCAACTACAAAAATTCGATGTGTGCCCACAGATGCAGTCGGTGGTGCATCTCGTGTGGCGCAGTGCCCGATACCAAATGATTTAAAGGAGTTTAAAGCTAGAGAGAAACCTGAATTGACTCACTGTATTGTATATTGCAGAACAGAAGAATTTCCTTCTTGACCCCACGGGTGATAGCAGATTACTCCCTGAATCAAGAGACTTGATTAGTCTTATTTCCCTCCTAGCTGGCATAACTAAAAAAATATTACAACTATAATAAAATTATATCACTGTCTTAAAAATCTAGCTACAGGCAAGACTCTGACCTCCTGTGGCAGTGAATTACCAGGCTGGTGACATGCTATGAGAAATTATATTTCTCCCAGTGGTTCTGAATTCACTAAACTTTCATTTGACCAGGTGTTCCCGTAGCATCCACATCAGACAAACAGCGGAGGAAAAATGACAAGACTAGTTGGTTTTTATTAAATCTTCTGCCAATATGAATAACTTACACTAAAATATTCCTCTAGCCCTTCTCCTGCCCCCAGCAGGGCCCAATCCTACAAACCGTTTACAGCTGAGTATCTTCTGACAGTATATTCTGCTCCGCAGTAAGTGATTGTGAAACACAGTCCTACATTCTGGCAGCTGCTGTAGAAAAATCCCACTCGTAACCATTCCCAGTGCTCTTCTCTTGACTTAAGCATTATAGGTGTTACTTGAGCTTTGCTGACCCACACTCCAACAGGGGAAGGGAAGAGGAGGAATGCCTGATTTTTTTACATATATTCATATTGAAATATGACTGGATGCTATATTATCCCGAGGTCTTCCAAGAGTTATTGCACACAAYCTCACAAAATTTACTTTACCTGCAGGAGCTCTTGATAAATGTGTGATAACTGTGGAGCTGCTGAATCATCAGTCTATGGTACATTTTACAAGCAACTGTGCATTTCATTGACTCCATGTTCTTCATTATCCCATATTTGTGATGGCCCCATTTCAGCTATCACTCACACCTCCGTCCTTATCTAATTGCATAGCTCTATTAAAGTCACTGGGCTTACAAACATGAATAAGATTCTCTCAGCATGTATTTCCAGGATTTAGCCCCTAAAAGCACCTTTACCACAGTTATAAAAAAATTTATTTTTCTGACTGCAACTAATTGTACGGGACAAAAGTTAGACAAGTGAGAAATGATAACTATTGTAAAATAAAGCAAGCAAGCAAATAGTGCCTATTGTATTCAAAAGCACACAGACAAAAGTATATCTTCCTACAAGCTGGAATACAGATTTGGGAATCAAATAATACACATTCTCTAACTGGGAAAAAAAGCAGTAGCTGAAAGGTGTCCAAAGAGAAAAGACTTTGCTTTTTCTGCCCTCCTAAAACACAGTTGACTTTTAACAATCAAATTGAATAATAGAAAAAAAAGAAAAAAAAAATCACTGCTATGCTTCAGTTAAACCAGAAGAAATTCATTTAGAAGAGGATACAGTGAAACTTAAAAGAATGTGAAAAGCTTTTGGAACAGAAGTCAGATTATAACTATAATTACAGTATTTACTACTGATGAATAATATTGCTGCCTAAATAACACCATGCATATATAAATACACGAATTCTAGTTTTATCTAGGTGCAGCAAGCTTGAAGATGACTCCATTTTTTCTGCCCTTTGTTCTAAAAGAATAATAAAAAAAATGAATCATAACTAGGCAGGGAAATTGAGCAGAAAAAATTTCAAAGCCCCTATTTAAGGAAAGGATCACACTGGCAGCGTACGGCGTACTGTACTGCATGCTATAGACTCTCACACGTCTCAAGCGTTCCTTAATCGCAGCATCCCACAAAGGATACTGGCAGAATCAGCTGCTACCTTTTCTGCAGCACAGTGACCAGTTCCAGGAGCCTGTCTCTTTCCACTTCAGCAGCCTGGCAGAGAGCCTTGTGCTCTGTGATCTGTGTCTGCAGCACTTTCAAATCCGGGCTGTCAGTGCCAGCAAACCTAAAAGCAGCAGAAGCGTAGAGAGTCTGTTTCCCATTTCACAAATGAAAGAAATTAAACAAAGACAGGATTTGAAAAACATATCAAAATACACTTGTCTGAAGACTAAGCCAGAATGCAGAGCCAGGCTCACTACCTCCCCCCAGCATCAATCTCTATACTGCAATAAATGCTATAGCAATATTTGGAAATAAAGCCACCGTGACTTTCATTAGAAAGGTCTTTTCCTTCACAAGGATGCTTTTCCTTCCCATCACCCCTGAAAACAAACTTCCACCTCTGATCAATTCACTATTATTGACTCTCCTTCCATTGCTACGGCCAAAGTAAAAGAAGCCTATATGTGGATTCTCCAAAGTGCTACGCTAAGCTATTAAATGGCATGCTATTGATTTTCTCCCACTGAAAGGCTTCAGGCAGCATTAGTACAATGGCTGTTCTTGTGCCTAATATGTGATGAAAGGAAGGGGCGGTTTTCCCGTGTATCCCATTATTATGTACTTCATTACTTCTCCGACCCCTCCGCACAGGAGTATTCAGAAATCATAGAATCATTAAGGTTGGAAAAGACCTCTAAGATCATCAAGTCCAACTATCAACCCAACACCACCATGCCCACTAAACCATGTCCCAAAGTGCCACATCTACACGTTTTTTGAACACCTCCAGGGATGGTGACTCCACCACTTCCCTGGGCAGCCTGTTCCAATGCTTGACAGCCCTTTCAGTGAAGAAATTTTTCCTCATGTCCAATCTAAACCTACCCTGGTGCAACTTCAAGCCATTTCCTCTCATCCTATCACTTGTTACTTGGGAGAAGAGACCAACACCCACCTCACCACAACCTCCTTTCAGGTAGTTGTAGAGAGCGATAAGGTCTCCCCTCAGCCTCCTCTTCTCCAGGCTAAACAACCCCAGCTCCCTCAGCCGCTCCTCATCAGACCTGTTCTCCAGACCCTTCACCAGCCTCGTCGCCCTTCTCTGGACACGCTCCAGCACCTCAATGTCCTTCTTGTAGTGAGGGGCCCAAAACTGAACACAGKATTCGAGGTGCGGCCTCACCAGTGCCCAGTACAGGGGCACGATCACCTCCCTACTCCTGCTGGCCACACTATTCCTGACACAGGCCAGGATGCCGTTGGCCTTCTTGGCCACCTGGGCACATGCCGGCTCATGTTCAGCCGGCYGTCGACCAGCACCCCCAGGTCCTTTTCCGCCGGGCAGCTTTCCAGCCACTCTTCCCCAAGCCTGTAGCGTTGCCTGGGGTTGTTGTGACCCAAGTGCAGGACCCGGCACTTGGCCTTGTTGAACCTCATGCAATTGGCCTCGGCCCATCGATCCAGCCTGTCCAGATCCCTCTGCAGAGCCTYCCTACCCTCAGGCAGATCAACACTGCCGCCCAGCTTGGGAATATCTTTAAAGCAAAAAGCAGGAGAAATATTGGTGATTGGGGGTGAAAAGGGAAAAATGGGATTTATGGGGCATAAAACTAGCAATCAATTAAAAACTTAAGATTGCAAGAAGATACTAGAACCTGTGTCAGAGCTCTTCAGCTGTATCAGGTAGTGGTGAAAGAAGCTGTTCGTTAAAGAAACAAGGCAGACAAGGATAAGGCTGGCCAGCAGCTTGCGCAGCGTGGCAGGAAACCTCCTTCGTTTATGATGAATTTTACATACATACCTGCCAGGTGTGATGTTACTACTGAGAAGGGAAGGCTTAGTAGCTGCCGACTCTACAAGCGTATGGCCCATCTTGGACACTGTGCTGAGAGGAAGAAACCTTTGTTAAGCACTGAGCTCTGCAGAGGGCAGTCTGCCAAGAACTCCAGTCATTTTCCAACGTCTGTGTTTATTGCTGCCTTCTAGGGAAAAGACTCCCAGAGCCTCCTAAGTGGGTATCACACAGGCCCTGCATACACAATAGCTCAGCTTGCTCCCCGACTCCAAAACACGCTGCAAAAACACCTTGTGTCTCCAGTGTACAAAAACTATAGCCCAGTGTTTGATCTCTGTGCTTCTGGGGATACTTTGCTGGCACTCCAGACCAGCACTGTGGAGCTCCATCTCATAGAGTAGCCACACAGCAACTCGAGAGCAGGAATAGCTCTCGACCCTGCTTGGCTCAAGCTGAGCACGCAGCCACACAAGCAGCCACTGCTGCTCTGTCTCCTCGCAGGCGCTGCCTTGGACCCTTGCACAGAGCACTCTCATCTTACAGGTTACTGTGCTTGTTTGATGGTGTTTCCATGTTGCACGCTTTCATAACCAAAYGAACCCTCGTTTTGCAACAAGGTGCACAACTTTTATTTCCAAATGCCCTTTAAAAATAYACTTTATATAGTTTTCTGAACCCTTCTACTTTGTGGAGACCCTCAGGAAGATCTGTCAGGCTTACTGTTGTAAGAGAAGGAGTCAACTGATAACGCTATTACTTCCAGTCTGGATGAGTTTGATGCGTAATGATATGTGGACTTGGGACATAAAATTCTACTGTGTTTGTTTTCCAAACTTGAGCTCAGCTGCCTAAAGGCAAGTCCCTGTAGACTTAGCCCATGTTTCCTTCTCTTTAGACTGCAGCTAACRGAGGATAAAACCTCAATATTGTGGAACAGGCAGAGCTGTCTTCTAGGCTGGGAGTGGTTAATCCTAAAATCAAGTTAAGGTTGATAATGACAAAAGTGGCCCAGTCTAACAATGCAGATTTTTACTTTGACATCTCCAAGGGGCTTTAGTTCCTATTTATAGCATTTTTCATTTCATCTTTCCTGATAGGAAAAGATGATTCACTAAAGTAAAACGGAATAGAGAGTTCATCAGCGTATTAAAGTTAATGGAATGAGTGAGCCCTGCTGACCAAGTTATTAACGGCTTTTGCAGTTTTCAGACTCATTCATTGCCCACCTGACATGTCAGCTATTTTCATGACAGAGGTATGTTAGCCATGTATACAAGCAATAATTTATGCATTGCACTTAGTGGCTTCTACAAAGCCATTACCCAACCTCGTTTTCCCGCTTGCCTTCCTGCTTACCGTCAGCAGACATATGAAGTAAAAAAGTGGGTAAAATATAGATTTGCTCCATGAGAGCACAACTTCTGCAGATTTAGAGGCGGGAGAATAAAGTCCGTCAGAAGGGTATAACAATGCAGATGCGGAAACTTTCAAATTAAGGATGTTTTAACTCTAACTTGAAAATACTGAGAAGAACTTTTCTTAAATTTCGTAGTGTTCTACTTAATTTYGTATGTTCTACTTAGGCTCAGGGATACATCTGACAATTTTAAAACCAAATTCAGTGTCTAAAGTAATGCAGTAGGTGAGTTAAAATTATATAGAAGAAATCACTTGCAACTTTAACTTGATGAAAAATTTCCTCTTTCCTCAGAAGACCAGTCTCAAATCCTCGTTGTCAATTAGACATGAACTCTTTAGCAACAAAATCAGCATTTTAACAGGAAAGGATACAACTTGCTCCGGTATTATGGTCCCTTTACACAGCCAGAGTGACCCAGAGTCACATCAGTGTAAACAAAAATCAGATTTACTGCTGTATTAAGATTAGCGTAATTTACATGGTCCTCAGTGAGGCTTTAAAAAGGGTGTTTGTTAAGAACAAATGATGTGGTGTGTTTTCAACATTTCTGCAAGTAAATCCTACTCAAAGCATATTTATTGATTTAAATAATGCACCAGTGATGTAGTGCTTACCTAAAATGGCATTTTGTATTAATTCGCCACCCTGCTTTCAGAAGTCTGCTCATTAGAAGCCCTGTTTCTCATAAGAGAGAGGAATCACAGGCACTTAAGCTAACCACATAAACATTATCTGAGCTGGAGAAAGAGAATTAGCTGCACTACCATCATGCCAAATGTAGTAATGTCTGCAAGTCTGTATATCTTTCTCTGTTCCAGGACGAAAGTCCAAGAGATAATGTGATTAGAGATTCCCATATACTGTAAACAGGCTGCCACAGCTGTTGGCACATAGCACTTGTGGTTTGATACAATTGTCTGGGAAAACCATGCTTCTGAATAACTCACAACAATTTTAAACATTGACATTAGGGTCTTCTTACCGAGCAGATCCAATCCTTCCAATCTGATTGCTGCCTGATGCCAGAGGCTTAAGCAGAGTAAAACCTGGATCTTCTGAGTGCTCAGAAGGTGGTGTATCAGCAGCTCCTGAACCATCCCCTTGATGGGTAGATTTCTTCTGTTAATGTTGGAGCAGGTTATAAAACCAATTACACAGTTCAAAGGAAAATAGCTGCATCAATGCCTAATCAGCAGCTTACGATTATTGCTACAAGCATGCCAGAACTTTTGATTTACAGGACCTCCTCAGAAACTTTTCTTTAGTTGCTATCCATTGCAGGATGGAAACAAAGCAAAAGTCAGTAAAAAGTGCAGTTTCCTATGAAATCATAGGGTGCACTCCGTGTTGCTAGAGAACCCACAGCGCAGCACCACCACTACCAGTGCCAGCACGGCTGGTTYGTGTCCCTGACCCAAGTTTTATCATGGGTTCAATGATCTATCCCCCATTACTGAGGTATCTGATAGATTCACAATGTCACCATAACCCTATAAGGGTTTTGTATCAATGGGAATTGGATGTCTAAATACTYTAACAAAACCTGACTGTAAGATACCAGACCACACAAGAAGCCCTTGGCAGGTTAGTGGACTGCCTCTCAGTTCCTATGCCTGTGCTCTGGCAATAGTACTTTGCTTATGTTAGTTTGCAACACTAGACCATGAAAGTTGAAAACATTTTTAACATACTAGTGCATAAGGGGCCAACCTTCTCAATTCTTTCAGCTGTACAATGAAACTTCCATATGCCTGAGACCCGTCAGACTCTTATCGATAGCTCAGAGATCTGAGGGAGAGGAATTTTTTGAAGTGATTTACAGTGGGASATGAGAATAACTTACTAGGGGTCCCATCACTTCACGAGGGGATGTAGCTGGGTACCATGGCAGCCTGCTGATGTTGGCCTCACCTATGTATGTTTGCTTGCTTCCTTCAGCAGCCAAGGATGCTGAATACTGAGAAGTCCCTATAGCAGCCCAACCCTTGCTGTCAGTCACGTGGCACAGTCTTGGCACGAAGCCACATGTGGATCTGATTGGTATTTCTATGTTTTCTGTTGCTTAAACAGCTTGAAGAAAAGTTACATACAAACAGGAAAGAAACTTAAGAGTTACAAGAGAGAATTCCTGCTTTATCATTCCATCAGGAGAGACTATCAGTAGGGCAGGTATTAAGTGTCTCGAGCTAGCAACCGTCTCAGAAAACAAGGGAGAAGGAAGTGGAAGAGCAGATCTAAAATGATTACAAAGTGTGCTCCTCTAGTTAATTTATTCTGACTGTCTACCTGAAGCGTGAGTTGCCCAACCTCCTCTTCCAGCTCTTTAACCTTTGCTTCTCGTTCAGCCACCATCTGTCTGAGCTGCTCTATAAGGCAGTTTTGTTTCTGAACCTCGCTGTTCAAGTGCTGCCCTAGCATCTGCTGGGACTCCTTGTTCTTCTCATCTTGCTGGCTCAGGTGCTTTAAGATCTCCTGCATTTGCTTCTGCTGGCCCTGATAAAAGAGAAACAATGAGTGAGATATTCACTTTTGTACACAATGATTATTAAGAACCCCTGGGTGTTTTACAGCCTCCAAGACAGATACCCATTTAGGAATGCTAGGGCAAGSCACTGCCCTGCCAAACCCATTGCCTGGTGTAAGCACACTGGTGTCTTGGCTACTCCAAGAATTTGGTCCGTTACGTTTTAAGCGTGAGATCACCTTGTCTTGTTCTCAGCATCTATCCCTTGAAAAGACTGCACAGCACATCTACTTGCAATGCCCAGACACGTGCGGCTGGGTAAGGACAGTCTGTCCTCACCGGCCCCTGCCAGACTTTAGTGACTGGATGGTGCAAGTAGAAAAGACCTGAGCAACTGAGAGATTCAGTTTGCTGGCAGCTTTGCTACTCAGTGTAGCAGAAAAGCACGAAAGGCTGGCCTTTGACAAAGAAGGTGACTTTTTCRTAAATTGGATAAAAGTAAAGATTTCAATGTGCTTTTTGTGAAATTAGAACACGATCAGATTGTGTGATAGTGACATTAAAAGACGAGGGTAGTATGAGATGACAGCTGTGAGGCTAGGCTGTTTTACCAGTGGGTTTTGGAGTTTTTCTCACACTGACAAATCTAATACTTGTCAGACAGTTTGTTCTGTCAGGCCAACAAACTGCAAGCAAGGTGCTTCTCTGATGTAAGGGATAAAACAAGTTAACCATTCCTTCCCAAGTAAACTCGCGTCCTTCTGTAATAATTTTAGTGAGAATGCTCAGACTTAGCAAAAGTGACAACTGTTATTTGGCTYCTCTGTAATCTGCCTAATCTGCTGGCCAGTACCCATGTTCCCCACGGCTGCCTGGTGTGCAGAAAGGTGAATGCCAGCTTAGTCATAAGCACGTCTTGGCTAAAACCTACRTACAGAAGCAAGAAAATGTAAGTGATTTGAAACTTGTGAGGAGCTGGATCAGGAAAACACAGAACTAACCCTACTAAGAAGTGGTATATTTTCTAATTTTTTTTTTTTTACTGTTATTGTAATTGGGGAAGACTATTTAGAACCATGGCAGGACAAAAGGATCCTGCAAGACCGTGACATCAGCCRTTTATTTCAGCATAACTGCATCCTGAGTCTCTGCTAATACTCTTGGCTTTGAAGGGGCCAAATCCTCTCAGCTCCAGCTACTGCAAGTGAATGTGCACATGGTTAGTACTTGTGGTTCACCTTGTGTGTTTTGGGCTGTGTAACAGAACAAACGAAAGTGCAAGATTGCAGGCATTCTAAGAAAATAAAAAAAATCTACCCAGGAAGCTGAAAGCAGAACAGAGAATACAGTACAGCTTCATGGGTCAGGAATGAAGCCCTTCCTCTACCTACTAGACAATCCTATTTCAATCCTTCTGCAAAACATTTCTTCCAACACTTGCAGCTTAGAGCCATTTGACTGCAGCTGTGTCACACTTGGTGCTGTCTTGCAGCCTTTACATGATCTGATCCAAAATGCAGCAGGGCTTTAGCTGAGTAGGAAACCTCTGGCTGTCACAGTTTGATTCATCAGGCTCCTGTATACCCTAAGGTTGTCTGTGTCACCGTGTCATTAAATTACATCATGTTTCATCACTTATAGAAAGAGGACCGATCTGCAGGAGCTGGGACCAACAGTAATAGTCAGACTGTACCAGTAAGGCGTCTATGAGCTCATCGTCGTGTTTTCCTTTCTCCAGCAAGGTTACGATCTGTCCCTTCAGGGTTTTCACTTCGCTGCACAGTACTTTGTTCCTGGCTTTTGATGCATCAAGTTTTTTTTTGACTTCCTCATGACTTTTTTGGAGAGCGTCATGTTCCCCAGTGAGTTTCTGCAGTGATGTAAACACAGCATAGGAAATGACAGTTACAGCCTATCACCAAGCCCCAGGTGCTCTGGTGAGCTAAAGCAATCACACATCGCCTGGTAGAATCTAAAAACTGGAACTGGCATACCATATCATCCCTAAGTAAGTAGAAATTATAAATCCTATTACTCACTGCCTGCTTGCCAGCATCAAAAAAGGTCTATCTGCTCAGGAATACAAGTGGACTAGGTTGATTCAGCGTGTGCCAGGAAGCAAATGATAATTTTGTGTGAAAATCTAATTCTGTATGCTCCTGCTTTTTCATTTGCCTCACCATTCTCCAAGGGGGAACTCTCTTCCTTCCAGATACAGGGTGGTGATGTCACACTATCTACTAGAAGCTGTCCTTGGCATACGCTGCCTCCTGTGCCATGGCTTTACCTAGATGAAACTGTCCAGGGAGCATGCTAGCAGTGAAGTAGTAACGGACAAGTACAGGGGAAGTTATTGTGAATGGAGCCTGAAACACAAAGGCAGAAGTGGCATCATGCAGATTACAGTTATTGAGGAATGTCTTCCCTGTGCCGTGTGCCTGTAGCTATAAATCTCTTTCTTTCTCACGGCCAAGAGTGAAAGGTGTGTATCACCCCATTGCTCATTCTGTTGCACTGTTAAATTGTGGTGAGAAAAGCAGCAGCTAATCAAGCTCTGGGATGGTGCCAGACAGCTTTTGCAGAAGTAAATACAGGAAAGGAGCACAGGGAGATGTGCTTTGCTAACCTGAATATGTGTAGCTGACCCCCACTACCCTTGTTTCTTGTGGACACAAGCCTATGTATCCTTTCCACCTCAGGGTCTACCACATGTACCACTAGCTATAGCCTCTCTCAACCCTTAAAAGCTGGATGCCTGTTTATTTTGTAGCAACTACATGTGATAGATGGAGGATAAGACCCATTTTCAGAATGCCYCTTAAAGGATATCTGTTGTAATTCTTAACTTTCTTCTGTTCAAATGTAGAAGCCCATAGCCATAGAGATATATGAGGTGTGAGGGGGATGCTTGTATTTAACAGTGCATAAAGAATGCACATCTGGCCAAAGGGTGAGGGGGATGCTACAGAGCTTGGATGCAGCTGTAGCAGGGCTTCTTTCTACATACGCTTCAGTATAAAGCCAGTACCAGCTGCAATTGCAACCCAGGGCCTCTCTCCCTCTTTCTAACATCACCTATCAGGCACATATCAGTCGCCAGGTGGCCACTTTTTAGGCCAAGTGGATGCATCTGACACATGAATCAYGAAGCAGAGGGGAAGACCAAATCTTGTACTGCAGAGGCATGCCTGGCCACGCAAGAGTGCAATACGGACAACAAGCATGGAAGCCTTTTACTCAGTCTGTGAAGTGTGGCAGRACTTCCTCCAGCAGATCAGGTGGGTTTCTGAAATGGTCTCTGGGTACGGTGTAACATACAACCTGAAGGTTAGGCAAGTTATTACACACTATATACCCAAATAGGACTCTGTCAACTCACAGTTTTTTACCTCCAAAGTTTCTTTCTTTTCTTTTTCCAAGCTGCGAATCTTTAGCAAGTTCTTCTCTTGGGCTGACAACTTCCTTGGATCAGTAAGGGCCAGCCATTCCTCATCAATCTCACTCAGTGATGTCCTGGTCTTGTTTTGACCCAACTGATTCTCCAGCTCTCGAACCTAGGGGACAATAATGACAACTCCTCTAGAGCCTTTACCAGGAGTACAGTGGTCCAGCATCAAAGATCACATAACCTAAGGGAACTCAGTGTTGCATCGTATTACTTACTTCTTGACATTATCATGGTTAACTAACACAGAGCAGTGTCTGTTCTTTCAAATTTGAATTTGTTAGCTGCTAACAAATATGCAGATGTCTAGGGCATCTGTGCAGGGAGGAGATATGACACAAGACCTACAGGAGACTCAAGACACACAGGAGATCTGTACCTTATTGGAATCACATGTGGAGGCCAGGTAGACATTCCAAAGCATCTTGAATGCCACTAAACACACATGTGGGCAACAGAATAATACYTTAGATCTCCTCTAAAAGGGCAGACACCCACTCACCTATATACATTTAACCATCCCAGTCTTTAGCAGAATCACTATCCAGGAYGTCCACAAAGTAAACGTCTAAGGCACAGTTCACTAGCCTGAACATCAGTACCTAGCACCGTTTGAGATGCCCTGGGATACTGGAGACACATATGACACAGGATCTACAAGACATCCATACTCCTCTGGAGGGATGACCAGAGGTCAGAGGGACACCCTACGGCATCTTGGCTACCATTAGACACCTATKTGTGGTCAAGTGAACTCAGCCCCTGCATCTCAGCTATTCACTACAGACTTATAGTCAGTAGAAGGAAATGGGCACTGCTACAGCACAGTTCCTCTGCCCTGTTCTGGAGGTGTCTTCTAAGATAGGATGCACCTACCTCACTTTTGATCCAGTGACTTTTGATCCAGTATTTACAAGATCCCCACTGACTACAGAAGGGGCCTAAGGAGACTGGCTCAGAAAAGAAATTTCTACATTAGAGTACAGTATGTACARTCTTCAGATGAATCCCAGCCAGGGGGTCTAACGGAAGGAAAATGTAATTTGCTCAAGGGAAAGTAGAGGTTAACCATTTCAGTCAATCAGAGTGCAAAAATCACAGTTTGTTGGCATATAATTAAATAGCAGAAAAATAGGAAAAATGTGTATCAAATTGCCTGAGATAAGTTTTATTTAAGATGCAGACCAAACTGCCTCCCTGTCTCAAGCTGACGTTTCATCTAGACTGTGCCCTTCAGAAGATTCAAGAGTTAAAGATTTTGCTGAAGTTCCTGGGGGAACAACTTGAAAATCTTATCTGGCCTCAATTCTACCCATCTGACTTTAGGCACTGAACAAAGGTGTCTAAGCCAGAGCACAGACACTGACAGGGCTCCTTCTGTACTCCRTGGAGAGAGGCACCTTCAAAACATCCTGGGATTTTAACTAGGCTGCCATAGCTCTCCATGGTCACTGAACTCTCTCCTTTGACACAGATGTGAAAGATTCCCAGCTTAAATACTGAAGCTTGCATGTCTGCAATAGACTAATTAATATTATTTGCAGGAACTCTGAAAGACCCTGCACACATCAACACATATTTAAAATTTAACACGCCACTACCAGACACACATGGGCGTGTGCACACGCAAACACAAAYATACCAAAAAACTACTACAAAAGCTACCATAAAGTGTTTTATTCCCTCAACATAGAAAAGACTGGCCATGTAGTTGCAGTAAACACTGTACTGGGACACATCTTATAAGCAAGTATAGATGTTAAGAATTACWTAATGAAAAACTAACAGTATCTTCACCTTAAACTGAGGTAATATCTATACTTAGAAAGAGCATCCCCSAGCTTCCATGGCACCATGCAGGATCTTAACTCACCTTGCTTTGGAGAACAAGAATTTGCTGGGCTCGTCCACGCCAGCTGCCAGAATTGGTCAAGAGACTTTGAATACTCACATCTTCACCAACTTCATTTGCTAAAAGCTATGAAAAAGGGATTAACATCAACAATAAGGCTAGGCTTAAACACACGTGTTGAGGAGAGGGGAGGAAAAGCTCCTCTCTCCAGCGGTAAACACAAAACACTGTATCTATACACAGCAGCCTTTATTGCCTGTATCTGATATCCTGTGTCCCATGTGCTGTAAGCTCTTTCAGATCATTATCACAATACAGAGTGTTGGTGCCTAGGAGGGGTTTGGCTAACATGAATTATTTCACTTTGTGAGGTGRGTAATTCAGTATTTTGATGTTTGAGTAATATTCTTTGATTTTTTAACAATGTGAATCTGTGTTTTGCTGCCTGCCTATGGAGAGTGTCAAATTGTGCTATCTAGCTGTACAGCTGGATGTCAAACTGCGCTACTTTTGTAAAAAGAGGATTTCAAATTCATGACCAAGGTTTACTAAGCATTTGTAACAGTTTTGAATACACGCAATTATTTTTGATGTAATGAATACTTAACCGGAACTAAAGAGGAACAGAGTAGAGGTATTGTCTTAAAACACACCCTTGCAATCAGGAATTGAGCCAATCTCTCTTGCACAMTTCCAACACAGCCACATGAACGAGAGCTAAAGTTAGTATGAAGAGCATTTAAATTATTTATAAAAAGGTCAGCAGAGTTCTATTTTTAGGACCATATTCTCTACTCTGATCTGCATTGCAGGTCTCTTACGCAAAGTAATGAAACCAAAGGAAACAGAGCACATAGTAACGCATTAAAATCCATCATGAATCAAAGAGGAAAAGGTTACTCTGGATGTCACTCCAACAAACTGTTTAAACGTGCTTTAGTTCAAGCATGGTCTTTAATCCCATTGACTTCCATGGGACTCAAGCCTACATTAAAAGTAAATACATAATTAAATGTTTTGGAAAGGAGGAATGGGCCTGCACGTATGCTTCAAGTCAATCACAAATCTATTTTGCTGAACTGGGACTTTCAAGCCTTAAAGAATCTGTACCCATCATCGCAATAGAAATAATGGATACAGTCATCCAGCTATGGTGGCAGAGCGTGAAATCTGTGTGTCCATGTGCATATCTTTTCAATACAGCCACTATACCTGTGTCTTTTCTTATCCCCTTACAGTTCACTGGAATACTTCGTGGAGGCTAATCAAAGCTCAAAAGAAAAGAAGCCTCCTTCTGATCTCACAAGAATATACCTCTTGCACAGGATCCCAGCCATAGACTGCCTCCTGTAACAGTACCTTTTGGGTCATCTTCAGTTCCTGTTTTGCAGATTGGAGTTGGTTACGATACTCCATCACTTTAAAGTTGGCTGCGGTTAATTTTTCTTGCAATGCTTTCACCTCTGGACTCTCAGCCTTTGAAGAGAAGAATATACTCACTACRGACAGAATCCTCAGGGAAAAACAGGTAACTAAGATCCACAGATCCATCAGGATCACAGAATCTTTTCTTCCCCAGACCCATGCAAATGCCTTCCCTAATTTCTTTGGGGTCATAGAGAAGGTACAAACAGAACAATTTGGTCACAAAATTAGTGACAAGGATACATCCTTGTCACGAGGAAAGGACTGCTCAGTAGRAGAGAACTAAGTATCAGCTTCTGATTTCCTCTCTTCAATTACAATTCGTACCAAGTTTCCTTCTATCATCTTCAGAGTTGATTGCTTGATTCCTGCATCACCACCACCAAGAGAATGTATTTTTTCTACGGCTGTCTGTAGCTGGAAAAAAATGCATTGTTATTATAGAATGAATACAGTGAAGAGCATACCTTCATGGAATATTAATTAGCAAAAAAGTACAACATGGATGTTATTTACTCTAGAAAAAAATTACTTCATTTTCCCTTGTTTTTTAAACACAATCAGTAGGAAAGCGTACAATTTTTTCCTGAAATGCTTCCCAAAGAAGCAGGTGTTATTTTACTGTGGAATAACTTCAGTGAAAATGTCTCTGACTTGCTGAGATGGGATCAGTTATCAAGTACGGAGACTTCTGGGGGATTTCATCACCATAGGTTCATAAAATAAGTGATTATATACATAAATGCAAATCCAGTAYAGTACAGATCAGGATGTTGTCTCTAGATTCTGGATGCCAGTTTACCCACTTTTCAAGAATATCACAGGATATTTCACAAAAAGCACATAGTTCTACTCACCAGAGGAATTTAAAAGGAGAAATGACTATCTAATGGCCTATAGCTGAGATTTAGTAATGGTGTTAAGGCTCTTTCTCTTTAGCTGGTAGCTCTAAGGTAGCATTTCTCAACTCGTGAAGAATATGTCTCCTATTGCTTGCCACAGCAAAGGCAGGCAGACATATAGCCCCTCCTGCTCTGAATCATGACCTATGCTGAGGTTGCAAAGACTTCTTACTGRACGGGAGTGCAGGGAATTTGGAGCTGGAAAGGCCAGGAAGTGTTGCTTTAAAGGGCTGAGACTTCATTCTTTGAGGTGGGCGGAAAATCATGATAATTTGCCTGAATATAAGAAGGCTCTAAGGATTAGCTTCTTCATTAAAGTGACATCTGGGGAAWCACAGAGCGTAACTCAGAGCCAGCTCTAATGTCACCCCTTCTTTGCAAATAAATCAATGGTTAGGCCACCCCTTCTATCCAGTTCATAAACTCTTTTAGTCAATGGACTGAGAATGAGAAATTTCAGCTAGTGTTGGCAGCTGCTAGGTCAAATTCTAAGGAAATTTTCGCAAACATCCGTTTGCAGTCTTTGTTTACACATACCACCCTTTGCTAAGTGATTGCTCAATGGCCACACCTTCCATTTTGTTTGTGGGAACATAGTCATGTTAAAACACTTATGATTTACATATTTTTCAGTTTTCATACAAGCRAAGAGCTAACAATTATGTAAAATAACAGTGTTTTCCACTAGTGAAAGTACATATTGTGATGCATTTGTAYGGTACCATCACCACAATTCATTTTGCAGAGTTTAAGGCATCTAGAAGTAGGTGTAGGGGATGGGACTCAACTCACAAATTATCACGTTCCTTGTTTTCAGTGTGGGTGTCTCTATAAAGAATGGAGTCTAGTCAATACAATCAGAGAAGTCTAGTCTTCAGCTCACTCTCCTGCAGACACCTACATTACATCAAGGGTCGCACTGACTGCAGACTCGGCTTTGTTGCCCACCCRGAGCTGTCTCATCCCGTTTGAGGCGTGCGAGGGTATCCAGCAGGCCTTCAGCTGCTGCACCAGGACTGCCAGTCCTGTCATGTCTTACAGCCCTGCAGGGATGTCTGAGAGGTCAAGTGGCATCTCAGATTGCACTTTTATGCTTATTTGTGGGCAACGGAATTGCACTTTAGTTGTCTTGGTTCTTTCTACAATCAATAAAAAAAGATGATCATGTCTAGACAGTGATCCAGTTTAGCTTAAGAGATGTGAATTACTGCAGGTTCCTCTCTGTGACAGCTCTTCTCTTTCATTTTTCATAGATAACTCCCACTGTCAAACATTGCTTTAATTTTACCCATCTTTTACATCTTCATATAGTTCTACTGAACAAGTACAATCCACAAACTCAGCAAGTGACCGTTAGTTTAAAGAAGAGCCATCTCAAATGAGGCTATGAGAAAATAAAGACCATTGACCATGGTTTCAGTGGGGTTCACGTTGTGGTTCATCTTTACCTCAGATGAGACAGGTTGCTGTGTTTCGTTTTGATTTTGATGGTGCTGATGTCTAAGGCCAGATTAATTCACATCTAAAGTCTCTATCTCTGCTTTGAACAGCAATTATTGTTTCTTGAAAAWTTCTGTTTGCTTTGAGTTTGATTTCCATTGCTGAAATGTCTGTGGTCCTTTCTTTTGGGTCAATATCTGGCAATATTTTAAGTTTCTGTTTGAATAGTGGTCATTACACTTCTGCAGTAGGGGATTATAACCAAGCTGATTTTTCTTGAAATTATTCGTGGCTTGCTCCCCTACTTGTGTGATTTTGTAGGTCCACAGCTACACCTGATATTTCTTAGCCAGCCTGCCAACTGTTTGACAAAACCCCTCTGACCAGATCACACTGGATTTATGCAGGAATTCTCAAAAATTTAGTCTACTATTTCTTGATCTTTCAAGTAACTAGGGTACAATTCAGATAGATGCATGCTTCATCATAATAAGGGATTGTGAAAGATGGAATCAAAATGCATTGGTCAGCATGATAAACATTATTGATCCATTTAAATGATGTCTTCTAAGGAAGCAATGCATTAAAAATTATCCAAAATTTTACCAGCATTGTGTCAGGCAGTGCAGTAGTAGCCAATGAACAAAGTAAACATTGACATCAGGGCATCTAATTTTCATTTCAGCAGTCACCTGAGTAAAATTATTCCTGTGAAAGGTTAGCACATGTAGAAAAGTCATACTAAATCACAAAAATAAATTTGGCTGAGTGAAGATTTGCTGTCTTAAGTGATGTAGTTTGTTACTGTCTCAGTTCTGGAAGTACTTATGCCAGAAAACAGCTTTCATTTTGTGGATGAATAAAGCTTAGAAGAATAGAGTACTAATTCATGACTGGTATTAATGAGGTGGGAATGTAAGACATAATGGTATGAAATTTGCTCCTCCTCACGCAAAAAAAAAAAATCAGAGAAATACCATTGCCGTACTGTTAGAAAGGCCTCTGTGCTTCAAATACAAGTGAACATTCCTAATTGGTATTTCATAAATCTTTCTCTCATTATAACTTACTGATATCCTTTCTTATCTCCTCCTTTCTGCAATGGTGGAAACAGCTGAGGGCACACAWCCCCCTCTCCTACCACGGACAGAAATTACAAGAACTCAAAGCAAGCATGGATGCAAGAGCAAATTCAAAATGAGAATATGAATTAAACCCAGTTTCTACAGCTCCTCTGTCCCAAAAGCTGTATTTCTATGTTTTAGCATGCAAAAAGAGAACAATAAAAATGCCTCACTTCTTTCTCCAGCTCTTTGACTTTGTTGCTTAGTTGCTTCACTTTGGCTTTTTCACTCTCAGTCTCGGCAGTTATCTCACGATTCTTTTTGGCCAATTCAACTATTTTAGTAGCTGCAACATCTCCAGCTAAACCAGACACCCCTGAAAAGTATAGACAAAAGCAAAGGACATATTTTACAGGCAAGATTCAGAATAGATGATGCTTTTGTTCTCTGTTCAGTGCACAATGTACTTTTATTRTCTAATACATTTCTGTATTAGACAAATCAGAGCTGTGCCAGGCACTTAAATGAACAAGTGAGGGAAAAGAGGGGTCAGTGATTCCAGCTGGATTGCTTGGCCCTTTGAGTCAGCATCACATTGCGGCTAGCAAAGCCACATTTCATACTTCAGCAACAGCCACATGTCAGAAGGCCACAACAGTGGTCATAGCAACATTACTACATAGAAAGGGTAGAGGCGTTTTCTGCTCACCGCTGTGAAGGACACTTATGAACAGGTTCTTGAGGCGTATTACAGAACAAGACAACACTCTTTTGCACTGGTTGTTTACTACTGGAGGAGCTGCTGAAACAGAGGTGCAAACTTTTCTAGACATCTGCCCTAAAAGGTCAGGCACACTATTACAGTTGGGTCCTGGATAACATCCAGGAAATTTCATTGTGCCTATTTATATGTCCCTTGTGATTATATATGGAGCCTTACTGTATTACTCTTTTAATTGCTCTTTTAAACAGATACTTCGTTCACTTCCTCATCAGAGAGGGTTTGATTAGTGTCACGAATAAAGTAATCCCCAGGACTGGCTTGTCTGTCACTTGGCTTTTGTAAACATGACACGGGTGAAGAAAAGTTCTCGCACAAGTCCAAAATCGATATGATTGCATACAATGTCCATGGAAACCTCTAGCTCAGCAATAAATAAGAGTCTGCAATAACAAATCCCGGGTGGGATATATGAAGATAGATTGAACTAGGCTGTTGTCATTATTTTTAACTCTCTCATCCTCCTTCAGTGCTCTGAAGTAATGACTTTTCTACTGACATCTGTGAAGATTATATTCAAGAACTGGGGTGAGAAGCAAGGATGACARATCACTCGAGTGAATTCTGAGTCCCATAAAACCCCTAGAGACATAAAAGGGCTATGCGGAATATAGGTGAGAACAGAATATGACCCCATGTCACTATTTAAAAACATTGTAGAGAAAATAATAAATTCATTATTTTTAAAAGCGTTTCCACTGTTCTTACTCTTTTATCTGATGTGTGCTTCCCCTCTCACCTAGAAGYTATTTTTTCCTTAATTTTCATAACAAATAACGGCTGCTAAGGATCACAGTAATTACTAAACTAACCAAAAGCCAGGCTGGTGGTTCCATGTGATGGTCTTCGAATGCATTGCACACATTTAATCAAAGCTTTTATTTCCCATGCAATCTGGGTGAGTATCTCGCCACAATGTAGATAGGGAAGACAGAGGCATGGGGCAAACTTCCACAAGCTGGCATGWGGGTCAGCCAAAGAAGCTGCAACAGCAAATCTGCCTCCTGGTCCTGACCCAGGAATAGCTTATAATTTCTCCTACATACAACCTACAGACAGTTTTTAAGAACGAAGGCGTAATTTAAGTGTTATTTAGTTCTGCTTCTTGCTGGTTTCCCCCTTCTCCACTAGCCTGGTCATCACTGCTGTCCTGAACAACAGTGGCACCCAGTGGAGGAGGTGCAGCCTGCACAGTTCAGTTTTCAAAGGACACCCAAGCCACTTYAGAAGCTGGACTTTGCATTCAGCCAGCATCCTGCATGTGCCCTCTTCAGGAATTTAAACAAAAGGAGATTGAATAAGGAATTTAACATTACATAGCAGAGAAAGCTGCAACACTGCTCTTTGACACTAACAAACAGTTTTCTAAAATAGAATTTCTATGAGTCATCATTTTTTGTGCCAATAAGAGCAAGCTTGCAGAAGATCTGTGAGGAACAGAGACCACTGCGTACCCCCAAAGAGCTCTATACTTATATTAAGGGACATACAATTATCAATAACAATATTTTGCRCCTTAGGTCTGACCTGACTACCTCAGATGTCATTTGGTCCTTTCAATAGCTCTCTAAAATGGGGAGTAGTAGTATTCATATTTTGCAGCTCATGAAACTGAAGGAGAGAGTAAGGCACAGATCTTTAAGCATACATGCCATTCCACGTGTAAGCGCTATCATGTCAAACCATTGCAAGGAACTTCCCTCTGCAAATAAAGCAATGAGACTCCTTACATGGGAAAGACATCAACGTTTAGGAAACTCTGCAAATGCCAAACAGTGTCAGCTTAGACCRTTGCAAGTTTAGGTAGCAACTCTAAGTGTTGACTAAATCTATACCCAAGTGTCTAAATATTTTCAAAGTTCAGAGCCAAGTGGTTTCAGTACTACTGCAAATTACTGCAAGCTCAAGAGAGAACAAACCTCTCTCAGTTGAGAGCTGAATTTTGGTTCTTCCTAGCAGAAGCTTAGTACAGGAATAGAAACGGAGGCAACCACAATGTGACTGAAATACTCCTTTTTAGCATAAAGTAGGTAAAGAGATGTCACATGAATATTTCACTGCCAGAAGCTCACAATGAATCTGTTATCCTACCTCTACTGTCATCAGCATCAAGCAAACACTGGAAGTAACACGGTGAGACTACAAAGTTACTGTGTTTACCTGACAAAGCCAATCTGTCCTCCTGTATTTTTTTCTGGAGTTGCTTTATTTCAAAATCTTTCTCTGTCACGAGTTTGTATAGTCTGCAGTTCTCATCTCGGACTTCTCGAAGCTGATCCTGGAGCTGCTCATTCTCAATCTCAAGCAACCTGTGAAAAAATAAGCCATGGTGGCAAATGTCGCTGTAATGTGCTTCAGATAGATGCTTCCAGAAATAAAATAATGAAACGACTGAATGCTGGATGAGCARAGCTTACCAGGAGTGAGTTTACTGAATTAAGCAGAACATCCTGAACCTCAGATCAGACACAAGCTAATGATCTGATCTATTCAGGTAACTCATTTCTTCTTCAAAAATTSTGCACTTCCTTGTGTTGTCTGGGGCAAAACATCACAGGACAGGTATCTTTTCAGGGCTCCTGAGGTTACTGAATAATTTCATCTCACTGAGCCTTACTTATCTGTTTCTTCAGAGGAAACCAGGCAGGCTCACCATTCAGCAGCCATGTCATTCAGGCTTTACCTTCTATACTTACCGAAGCTAATAGAAGCCAACAGAGCATCAGCTACAAAAGCTGCTACTGAGGTTCKTTCTTCAAAAAGGAATGCTTCATAGCAATTCACAAAAGACTGATTTCCTATGTCCTCATCTGATTTTCTTGGAACCCCACCAGGATGTGCTGGCATCAGTTTGTACTGTTAATGTTGCTTTTTGGAATTCATTTAGAAACAAAGAGTATCAAAAAGCCCTCTGAACGTGAGGAAATAGCCTTGCTTCTCCTAATCTTCAGAACATTTATGGGTTTCATCTCTCTAAGACATCCAGAGAATTAGTAACTTTAATCTCTTTGCTGTCCTTACTTGATGTGTAAAATCTAGAAGCTAAGGCCTCCGAGRCTCAATTCAGTTGTGGGCACTCAGGCATCTATTTGAGATGCCCCAGGATTATCTGAGCCTTCTACGTGAGGCCAGCAGCCACGCAGGGTTCTTGGGAAAACTTCTGGGGCCCAGTCAGAGAATCRAGAGCATCTCACAGAGCACTTGCCACCCACGTGTGGACATATGAGCCAACTCCAAGAACTACTAACATCCTCCAATATACCTTTTAACCAGACTCCTCCAGACAGCAACATTTCAGAACAGAAATGAACCTGACTCCATTCCCCAGAGAGGAAARCAAATGTGCTAAGAGAAGCTGTACTGACACTGCCTTCGGTAAATATGTTTGTGGTAGAGACCCTGCTGGCTGAAGTCAGTGGTTCCCATTCTGCCTGCCTCTGAGTTTCCTCCTTGGTCCCAMTCTGTCCCAAGACACAGGTGTCCCTCTGTGAGCAGCAAGCCAAAATGCACACAAAAGTCAAAGGAGGTCTAGTCAATACAAACCGTGCTGCTTACGGACTAGCTGCACTGTAGGGCGACGTGAATCGCTTGCTAACCGCCACCAAATGCTCTGATGAGGCRACTCAATTCAGTTACCCACACACAGGTCCCATTTGAGCTGCCCACCCGTCCCCCAGCTGCTGCTGCTGCTGCTGAAGGGTGCAGGTCTCCTGTGTCCTGTCTATCATTCCCATATGGAAGTTCCCGATACCCTAGGGCATCTCAGATGTCCCTAGTCACCTATGCCAGCCATATGAATTGAGCCCTAGATTCTCATTATCTACAGTATAACCCTGAATGTCTACATTTTGGTGACTCAATCTGAAAGAGTGTCCCACTCCTTTGGCCTATAGACTGATTGCTCCAGACTACAACACAAGTAGGTAGCTTGGATGATCACAGAGATTTGGACAAAGCCCAGTTGTTACAGTATATACCTCTGCCGATAGACATATCCACAGCTAGACAAGCCAGCTATCTCAGTAGTCACCTAAATCTTTTCTATTCAAAAGTTTTAGCAAGCTTTTTGCTCCAGCTGGACTTTGGAGCTTTTAAATGCACACTCCATATGTCCATATGTACATGTCAGAATAAATGACCCCTTAAAACACTGCCATAAACAGCACAGTCAATTTATGAGACAATTCACAATACATAATTAAGAAATGCACTTTTGTTTCAAAGCTGCAAATCAAAGGGAGATCAAAGGCAGCTGTTTACAAAGGAGAAAGAAAGCAGCAATCTGAGCAGAGAAAAGGCAAAACTAAGTTATTCCCACATGTACCACTCTCAGAAGTGAGCAACAAAACTGTGCAGATCTAATTAGAGACACATGGACAAAAAGATTTTTAACAGTTAAGGAAATAACACAAAAAAAATGTTCTAAGCTCTTAACACATTTGATCAGCGATGTCTTCCTCAGAGCTGGCCTCCAAGTCTTGACAAAAAACACTTACAGCAGGATGGACAGAAATCCCAACTGCACAGAGCTGGAATCTCCTCTGAGAAACTTCTCCATCCCATCCCATYGCATCGCATCCCATCGTGACTCTACATGTTACAAAGGAGGTAGCAGGTTCCACCCAAGTGGTTCAGCTACGGAAAGTCAGCCAAAACAGAGTGCAGAAAGGTAACCCTTTTCACTCTAGTTCAAGGAAACAGAGCCAGGTGAAGCTTATGAGCAGGGCCTATGACTGAAATTCAGGTAAGTGTCTTTCCCAACTCTGCTACAGATTCTCCATGTGATGGGGAGAATCAATCTTAAATACACCAAACAGAGCAGGGAGGATAAAGTTACAGAAAGAACAAACAGAAAGACAGAAATGTCAGCTAAACACTCGCCTAAACGAAATTTGGGAGTAGGAYGGGAGGAAGGAAAAAAGAACTCCCAAGGCTCAGAGGAAGGGAGACTTCTGAGAGGAGAATGTTTTCCAAGGGCTGCTATAAACAACATTGACAGGCTGAAATCACTGCCACTGCAGACCATATGGAGTCCTGTTATTCTGGAACAAGTTTCTAACGTGTTGTCATGGGAATACTGCAAAGTATATCCTGGTGAATCCCTTCCAGAAGCAAATCCTGCCCGGATTTGATACACTGATAACCACTCTTTTGCTGAACACAGATGTACATAAGCAAAGGACAATCCAGATAAATCTGCCACACCTGCCATGTCAGACGGGGACTTTTAACAGTCACTGAAAATGGAGGTAAATAACAGCTCTTGAATTACTCAGACCTAAACTACTGAACCGTAAATGGCAGAGAACTGCTGGGACTCTCCTGTACTCTGCACCTCAGAGCATGCACACTGCACCAGCACGTGCTATGGGAGCGCCTAAGCCCCTCTTCTTCACCAGACAAATCCACATCTGAACTGTGGGAATCAGTCTCCCTCTCCATTTAMAAAAAAAATTTWAAAAAGCAGATCTCCATAGTAATCAGAAGAAAATGTTGAAGGGAAGAGGATAGTTGGTAGAAGTCACAATGCTCTGAGGATAAAGATGTTAGGGACAGCAAGAGTCTTCTTGGGACAATGAAAGCCCAATATGTGAAGACAGAAGTGCTCTGTCAACTTAATATGAGTTTCATAAGATCATATGCAAACCCCACTTCTGTGACTTCCTGAAGTAACGGTGCTGCTACACCTTTACCTTTTGCCGTCATCTTCATTTACAGGTTTTCCTGTTTCAAACAGGTTTAGATCATTCGGGATTTGGAAAGTCTCCTTTGCATTGCCATTATCACCCTTCTGACTGTTCTGCTTTTCCTTCTTCCTTTCCATTAGATTTTGCAGCCGCCTTTGCTGTTGCTCTTGATAAGCCTTAAACTGGCTTTTAAAATGTTCGTCCACTTTTATGTCTGACTCCATTGTTTACTAAAAGCATAACAAGAAGAAAATAAAAAGCGACAGAGAGCAGAGATCAACATCGCTTTGAAAAACAACCTCTTCTAGCAGCCRCTTCGCAGTTTCTCCTCACTGACCTCTGCACAGTCTCCCTGTCACCTCCTCCTCTCAGCCACTATGGTCTTCACCCCACTGCCTTGCTTCAAGTGCCTTTTTCCAAAAAAAGGCTTTCAAACAGTCTTCAAAAAAGTTTTTGGCTTTTTCACTCTAGCATGCAAAAAGCAATGTTTTAAAATATTTTTAAACAGATCTGTTTAAATAAACATTTTTACAGAAGAGCAAGCAGGGGTCAAATCCAAGCGAATGTGGCAACTACATTACACTGACTAAAGGGAACACAGACTGTTTGCAACCCCGGCCCATCCAGCCTTCCTTCCCATGTTTCAAAAGGTGCAGATCCCCCCATTTTTGGGTTAATGTGGGACTGACGGAGGAAGAAAGATCTTTGTTTATCCTAATGCTCCCTTTGGGCACTAGACACCAACAGTGTCTGATGTTACATCTTTCCCCCGCATTTCTAAGCATTAAATGATAACATTAAAGTGATAATATTGCTACCCATTTAGATGTCTAGAGCTTTACTTAGTATGACTAAAGACGATCAGCTTTCTGATGTATTCCAGCCCCCTCTCCTTCTGTTTGACATTTACTGTCAGCAAAAAAATCTAGTGCACCTTTGGTCTCGCAAAARCAATCAGTAAAAACGTTCAAAGCCACACCCTCCACTGAGTAATTAACGCAGGCCCTTTCTCACACTAAGGCAGCAATCATCCTGATAAAGTGCCAAAATACACGCTATGTCCCTGTGTGCCTGTATGTACCGTATGGGCAGAGGCACATTGCAAGCAGCTTTACCTCCACGCCTGCCTCCAGACACCACGGGTGGGGACAAGGTGCATTAAAGACTGACAAATGCAAAGGGCGGAGGCCTCCGCACAGCCCCCCAAGCCTCATGGGTAGGAGTGATGGCCTGGGGGCCACCTTTAGCCCTCCAGCCTACCTGGGTACCGACCCCAAATCTGGCGCAGAGGGACCTGCCACAGAGCTGCTGTGTGGGGAGAGGGGGTTCCTTCTCTTCCCCGCCCCACGCCTGTGGCCTGACAGGGCCTGACAGGGCCGCACTGCCTCCCCCACCCCCCCAGGGCCGGCGGCCCGCGCCTCTCCCACCCCGCTGCCTACCGAAACCGCCTTCCCCGGCCCCGAGGGCAGCGGAAGGGTCCCCCCGGCCGCCCTCTCCCGCCGGCTGCCCGCCTTGGCAGCGCCGGGCCCGGCTGCTCCGGCTCCCGCTCCCGGCCCGGCCGCAGCCCCACGCGGTTCCCATAGCAACGGCGCCCCGGCCGGCCCCAGCGCCAAGGGCAGGGGAAGGGCAGGGCCGCGCATGCGCCGAGCGCGGGACGTCGCTGCCGGAGGGGCGGGGCTCGCGCCCTTCCCCTCAGCGCGGTCGCCATGACAGTTCCTCTCAGCCGCTCTCTGCCCGGCAGCGTCTGCSGGCCGCAGGGCCTCCCCTTCCCGCAGAAAGCCCGGCCCCTCGGGGTTACGGCGGTGACGGGAACGGAGCTGCTCCTTATCCCGGCCCACGCTGGGGAGGAGGAGGGCAGTTACAGGAAAAGGCCTCTGTGCGATGGAGGGGCGTCTCCTCACGCCCTCCCCAGCTCCACCCCGCTGAGGGAGAGCTGTGAGAGCAAGCAGTCAAGGACAGCAGGATTGTTAACGGCTGTGAAGGCCCTTTCSAGTAGCAATGCACCCTCTCAGGTGATTTTTATTCATGTATATAAGCTCACCCCGTCCCTCCGCAGGAGGTTGCATGCAGAGGGGGAGCCCCCTCAACAAATCCATAGTCAAACACTTGCTATCTCCAGAGCTCATACATTTATTTGTATTTCATCTCCCACTGCTCTGTACAACATGTCACAGACAGAGGTGCAGTATGTACCTTGCKGTATTTATTACAAAGAGACATCATACTGTCACCGTGGAATGTACGCTAATAGGAGAAAATGAGGTTTTTACAAATTGGCTTTATCAACACATTTATTTTTGTGACTGCTGTTGGAGATACAAGGGGTTTGAGTGTAAAATAGCATTAGCAATTTACAGAGAAGGGTTTTAACACCTCATTGAGGATGATGGGGGCTTTTCAGATTTAAATGTTTTAATATCTCTGTAGGGAATGATACTGCAGAAATCAGAGCTAAATCATATAATTTAACTAAAAGCATTAGAACACCAAATCAAGGTTTAGTTTTCACAATGTGTTATTTTAAATGTTACMTTTAAATGTTTTTCAGAAGAACACTGTAAATAAAGTTACAAAATACAGTAATCCAAGAGTCTGAAAATCTATAGTAAAAATAGGGAGCCTGTGTCTTCATTAACAATGAATAAATATAACATTTAAATAGCTGCAATATACCAAATACGCCTTAAATAAAAAAAAATAGATGTTTATATCTCTCTCAGTATTTTAGAAGTTATTTAGTGCTACTGGAAGCTTCTAAATTACAAAGCTGGCGGCTGACAAATATACAGGATAGAAAATGACAGCAAAGCATTCGCGACACTGTCTTAGAGATGTGGCCTCCCCATTCTGCCTGAGGCCTAACAGAAGCTAGTTCAGACTTTGTCATTTTGGGCAACGGCAGCAGAAGTCACTGATTTTAGGACTGAGTTGACAGTCCAGGGGAAGATAAAGGGATTGTACTCTACTATATCCCCTAAAAACTGGGATATGGTAGTGTCAATCGGAAAGAACCAGACCCTAAGACCCACTCCCCCAGTGCACAATCATTTAGGCTGCCAGCTTTAAAACAGTGTACCATACACAAAATACATATAGGGCAATTCTCTAATACCATGTATTATTTTTTTCCTCAAGAACCCCTCGATATGAGGTTTGTAGCTGCAGTACACAGGCCACCACCAGGACAGAGATTTCAGTCATCTTTGGGCTTCATCACGTAATCCCGAAACATTGAATACAGCACACCTACAAGACAGAAATACAAGCACARTTAGAAAGCTGGGTTAAATAGGAAATAATGGGTTTCAAAATCTGAACAATAAGTGATATTCTGAGCAACAGAAATAACGTTTCCCTTCCTCTTCTGCTGTATTTTTTTTTTAATAGTGGTGATGAACACTACAAAATTCTTAATATACAGAGAAAGTGGATAGGAAAATATACTGTATATGAAAATGTAGATCCCCAGMCAATTCTAGTTTGCTTTGCAGCCAAAGTCAAGCTTTTCTGCTGTACCTTCCAGGAATACAGTATAGATAAGCAGTGTTTCATGGGATATACATTTACACAGCTGCAATACTTAGATGAGACCTGGGATGTACAAATCAGTACATTCAGGGACACAATTCCAGTCCTGAAAATAATACCATAGGTTATGCAAGCTCATTTTCCAATGCATTAAACTCAGAAACAGCAACATATTTACAAGGGAAAATATTAACATTAGATAGTCTTTTTTTTTTTTTCTTTGCCTCTAATTTCAACACCTGCAGAACCCCACAWACTTCCCACATCTAAAAGCAGTCAAAACTTCTACTCTCAAAGGTAGTGCAGTTTAATATTGAATATGCGTACTTAAACACCACGTTACTCTGGAAAGKCTGAGCAAACACCAGTAACGAGCATAAACATCCTGAAATATCATGGCCTGAACGCTTCCACCCCGAGGATATTTCAGGCACACTAGGAGAAGAGATGCGAGAGGTTCTCCGTGGTCCGGTTTGCCAGTGCCGAGGACAGCCTCCCGTTCGGTACGTACCACACGTTATCGCTCCCACGACGAAGCCCTGGGCTGCCACGCGCATGTGAATCAGGTGAAGCGACATTTTCATGTCACCTCTGTGCTTCAGTCTGTACAGCCCGTAGCCAACCACCATGGCGAAGCCGGCCATCCCTACACGGCAAGGAAAGCATCCTTGTGAGTCGAGATCCAAGTCGTCGAGAAGTGTGAAGTGACAAGATATCTTGGGAATAATCATGTTTTGATCTAATCACTCTGGTGCTGTGTAGGTGGCAAGTCCTGGCCCGTCTACTGTTTTCACTCGAGTGCCATCTCATTCAATGCACAAGTCACGCAGAGAACAGTGAGAGATTTCCACTAGTGTTAAAGTGCAACAGCAGCAACTCAAGGGTCTAGAGCACAAGTCTTGTGAGGAGCAGCTGAGGGAGCTGGGGTTGTTTAGCCTGGAGAARAGGAGGCTGAGRGGAGACCTTATCGCTCTCTACAACTACCTGAAAGGAGGTTGTAGCAAGGTGGGSGTTGGTCTCTTCTCCCAAGTAACTAGTGATAGGACAAGAGGAAATGACTTGAAGTTGCGCCAGGGGAGGTTTAGATTGGATATTAGGAAAAATTTCTTCACCGAAAGGGTTGTCAAGCATTGGAACAGGGTGCCCAGGGAAGTGGTGGAGTCACCATCMCTGGAGGTATTTAAAAGATGTGTAGATGTGGCGCTTAGGGACATGGTTTAGTGGTGGGCTTGGCAGTGTTAGGTTAATGGTTGGGCTCGATGATCTTAAAGGTCTTTTCCAACCTAAGCGATGCTATGGTTCTAAGGTGTCAAGAGTTTCTTGGATATTTTCCAGAAAGCACACGTACTGCTTGCACCCGCTTTCCCGGAAGGAAGCTCACACCCAACACCGCTCGGCTGCAGCTGGGACACTCAGCGTGTGGATGCACCCTGACATACCCACCAGCCTGCTGAGGTTGCTATTTTGGGTGTTGTCACGTTTGGCCTGCCCTCACTGGGACAGGACAGGTCATATGTTACTTGTCCCGTGCTGCGGGGAGAGAGGTTCAGCAAGGYCTCTTTCATAGGGCTGAGTTCACTTTTAGTCCTTCAA
This sequence comes from Oceanodroma leucorhoa, assembly GCA_030449065.1. Lineage (NCBI taxonomy): Eukaryota > Metazoa > Chordata > Aves > Procellariiformes > Oceanodroma > Oceanodroma leucorhoa. The sequence goes on from JASVER010000021.1 coordinate 10,074,609, forward strand.
CAGACCAAACACAGCCCCAGCTGTGCCAAGTCCAACCTGTGTACACCAATGCTCTCACAGAATACAGAGCAGCAAYGCACAAAATTTCCCAATTCCATCCACTTTATTCCATATTTAGGATGAATATTTACATAGTTCAAAGGAAGCTGCCAAGTTTTAAGTGCTGTGTATATTTTACTGCCGAGAGCCCAGACTCCCTCAACAGSAGTATTACCGATTCCACTTGTAAAGCTATAAACGCTTACTTCACTGGTGCATGATCCACGTGGCAGCTTCATTAAATACCAATTAAGAGTTTYAGGGCCTTCAAACTAGCTCCGACACAGGCTGAAGGTAAGTTCTGCCARCCTGCTTGGGAGTCTGTAGTACACTCTAGCTGGAGAGCAAAGTCCTGTGACCAGAGAAACCAGTGACGGATATCTGTTGGCAAACGCTTGGAACACTTCACCCCAAGTGACCCGACYGCTCTCCATTTAGGGTGGCTGGAAATCAAAACGTGTCTCATGTCAGAGGCAGTTCCTGATCAGAGGAAAGCTCTCGGGATGAACGCAACTGATCCTCTCTCCCCTCAGAGGCTTTTTCGGGGTCTCAGCAGAGAGGCTGACAACTTTAACAACCTCCTCAAGCTGGGGTACCACAAAACCTACTAAGAAAATACATTTTAAACTAAGGGCAGCAGAGAAGGGTGAAATGTTTAGCAGGTGCGCTGTATTTTAGAGATACTTCTGTTTTGTATTTTGTTAGCTTGAAAGTCACTTTGTAGTGATCACATAGTTCCCAGTAACCATACTCCAGAACAGCTGCAAAACACACATCTTACCACCTAACAGAATCACCTAAACAAGTTTGTTAMGCTCACCTAAGCTGTCTTTCAGGGTTTGTTGGTTTKGGGTTTTTTTTGTAATTGTAGGTTCTGGGTTTCTGTGTAAGATAACAGGCCTCATTRATTTCCCTGTTTCTTGCAGAACAAATACCATTCCGGGCAGGAGGAGTACTGCTGTCACCACACAGCCTACATAAGGAAGTAATTTCAAAGCAATTTCCTGTTCACAGGAAAAAGGTGAGCAGTGGCGGTGTTTACCATATTGATTGCCCATGACCATGTAACCACATTTCTTCATCTTTAAACTTACCGATGGGTACAAATGGTGTCTCTTTAAATTTTCTTAACAACTTCGATGTCTGGCTGGTGTCAGTCTCATATTCAGAGAAAATGGATTCCTGACCAGATGACATGGTGGCTGTGAAGACAAAGAGTCTCTCTTCARGTTTTAGATGCACCAAGTTAAGAGAACTTTTAGAAAAAGAAAATCCCTTGCGTATCCCACTAGTCACAAATATCCAAGCAGTCAGTCACAAGCACAGGACCTAGACTCGAGCTGATGAGCTACATACAGGTGCTTTAATTCAAGTGAAGTCTTGGGAAGCAAGATCGGTGCATACTAGAACAGGTAAAGATGGGGGGGGGGAAGAAAAAAAAGAAAAAAAAAGTAGCAAAGCAACACATTTCTGCCATCCCTTTTCACACCATTACAGATCCCAGCGGCCCCACACACGGGCACCGAGAAGCCACTGAAAGCTTTGGKCACTGCCGGTGTTTCCTTTAGGACTTCCATCCTCCACCACACTGCTTTGCTTTCACAGGCTATTCCTTAATAGCAGCTCTGACCTCAGAAAAGTTCATTCCTCCTCTTTCACTCCCTGCCAAGAACAGCAACCRAAGCACTCAGGGTGGAAAGTGTGAGCCGCTGCAGAAGGTCAGCCCTACCTGGCAGCTCGTCAGTCCCTACTACGGCCTACCCCACCTCGTTCACCACTTCAACAGCTTCAAACTCCTGCTGGAGAACTGAGAGTGTAAAACGGCAGCTGCTGAGGAGCCGGAGCGAGTCTTGAAGCCCTTGATAGGCACAGACTGATGTGGGGATGCATTGGGAAGGTGAGCAGAGTTTCCATTGCAGCACAGGTGATTTCTCACCTGCCTCCAAGGAAAGAAAAAAAGCAACAGCGACAGTGAGAAGGGCTCTACTCACTGAGCCATCACCACCCAACCAGCGAGACCATCCACCAAAACTTGCCAAGAAACTTGCCAGCTTGTCCTGCTGGCCCCATCACAGATTACACCAAGACCTGTTCCTTCCTCAGTGCCCAGCATAAGCATCATTCTTCAATTAGTGACTATTTCTGCTAGCACAATTAGCTCAGCAACATCACGAAGGTCTCTGCTAGAAAAGTCTCTACTGGTATTGTTCCAGTTGTGCCATCAACATGCTCAGCAGTGAAATACAGCTCGGCCTCACATGGAAGTTCTTTGAGCTCTTAAAATAAGCCAATAGGAATTTAATTTAAGCACGGGATAGTAAACACATGCAAAAGATACATTTCAAACATGGCTGTGTTCCCTGGTTACGCAGCATTTTGTGCACCTCCATTTCAGTGTTTTTGAAACTAAACGTGCAAACCATTTCCTCTGCAGGCCAAAGGACTGGGTCTCTCTGCGCCTGCTACAACTGCCCTTAGTTGCTAAATGTAAGTTATATTTTAGCCTGACTCATTCGGAGAAGGAAACATGAGAGCACCCCAGGTGAAACATGCGCCCCGGCTGCCCTGACCTTGCCGACACCCGCGGCAGGGAGGCACGGCCACCCACGGGTGACAGCTCTGACACGGGTGGAAGAAGGCAGGTGGGAAGGTGACTGGTCCCAGCACCCCTCCTGGCAAGGGGGTGTCCCTGGGCACCACCATGCTGCCTTCCCCCCGCCCAGGCCCACACGGGGCCCTGGCCCTACCCCAGCCCTAGGTCCCCGCACTCCACACCGGGCTCCTGCCCTACTGCAGGCCCAGGCGCCTCCACCCACACAGGGCCGCTGCCCCAGATGCCACCCCCCATCGCCTCCCCGCGGCCCAGCTTGCCCCCCACCTCCCCATGGCCCCGGTCCCCCGCCGCTCCCCCGGAGCCCCGGCCCTCACCACGCCGCCGCTGCCCCTCACTGATCCCGGTACCGGCCGGCGTCTGCCGCGCCTGGCCCCGCCCCCCGCCTCTTATCGGCCGGGTTCGCCCCGCCCTCTCCTGGTGCCCACCGGCAGCAGAACCACAGCTCCCAGCGTGCCGCGCGGAAAGCCCGCCCGCCGCCAGCCAATCCGGAGCGCGGCCACTGACCGCGCGTCCTTATACGGGCGGGGAGGCGGGGCAGGCCGTGACGTTGACGGGGGGTGCTCTCTGCATTGCGGCGGGGGCGGGGTCACGGGGGGAGGTGGCGGCGGTGGCGGCGGAAAGCCCGCCCGCCGTTAGGGGGCGCTGTGGGGCGGGGCAGTGGGCAGCCCCTTCCCGCCTCTTCCAGCCCTTGCCCGCCCTTGCCCGCCCCTGCCCGCCCCTGCCTGTCCCTGCCCGCAGCCCCTGCCCGCCGCCCCTGCGCGCCCCTGCCCGCCGCCCCTGCCCCTGCCTGCACCTGGAACCTGCGAAACGGGCAGCTCGGCGCGGCCCTGCCCGAAACTGAGCGCGTTTTCCCGTGCCCCGAGTGCAGCTGGGCAGGGAAACGGCTTTGCAAAGCATAGAGGCTGTGGGTTGAACTCGGCGACTTGTTTCACCCAAAAAAGTGGGTTTTAGGCCGTCRTTTCCAGATGGAAAAGCAGGCTGCAGCTTTATCTGCAGCTTGGCGGCATTTCGCTTCAAAAGCTTCTCGTGTCGGTATAAAGCCACACTTTGACATCGAGTGGAAGCTCTTTAGCAAAGGTCAAAGACAGAGCCCGGCTTTCCCTCGGTCTGATTTTCTTTTTCCTGCCAGTGAATTGTCTTACCGACTATTTTTTCCTGAATATCAGCTTTCAAGCAGAGCTCGCTCTGCCCCCGCTGTACGCCAGGTAGCGGATTTTGAAACCCAAAGRCAACCTAGAAACGGCTCCTGACTTYAATCGAACCAAACTCTGGAGYGGGAGGAAAAATCCCCTGGGATCCTGAAGATGCCTAAAACCYTCCCTTAAACCCRGGGGSCAGCTTGTCAGAGCRAAACAGCAAAGAAAAGTCCTTTTCTCCGAAAACGTTGCCTGGTTTTGCAGTGCTCCAGTGCGGTGTTCGTGACTCCCCATCCCCGAGCACGGGGGGAAGCAGAGCTGCCGCTGCTGCAGGGCCACTCCACGSCTGACACGCGGCACTTTCGGCAGCATAAAAGAAAGTGGCTCAGATAACCGTTTGATAGTACCACTGTGTCTCTCTAAATGTGCTTCCCATTATGGGTGATCTGGTTATTTTAATTGCCAAAGCCATCAGGGCTCTGCAGAGTCTGAAAGAAAAAAAATCTAGGCAATTACCAGCTCCTGAATTGAGGTAAAATCTTATAATAAATTACAGTGAAAGCTACTTTCTCCAGTGACTCTSAGAGGCACATTTAATTCCCTGCAGCTCTGCGCGATATGTGCTTCAGGGGAGAAACTCAATTAAAAACAAAAACTTATTTCATTTTAATTGCTGGGCTGATGAAACTGCTATCACCTGTAGCGTCCCCGTATGCGTGTCTGGTGCCTTGGCTTTGCCAGGGGCTTCTTGCTCTCTCCTAGTGTGTATATTACCCATATATATTTATTATAGGATATCTTTKAAATGCAAGCACACACGTACACCAGCTGATGGTGGCAAACATGGAAATGGGTAAAAGTAAAATATTTATCTCTGTTGATCCACCTGTCACGGGGCAGGTTGGGTGCGGAGCTGTGGCTGCTCCGTTTTCCTGGTTTTACCAGGGCGGTTTGGGGTTTATAAAGCGCAACTGGGGTTGGCATGGGGCATGGCCTTGGCACGGTCAGGGCATTCCCCACGGCCCTGTTTGGTGGTGAGACGAGGGAAACGAGCCGGGGGGTGACCACTCACCGATGCTAGTGCTCTAAAACCGCTCCAATAAACCACTTTATCAGAGATACCTTTGACGGGCAAGCAAAGGGTCATGCATGAAGCAGTCCCCAAAATGTCCCTGTGGCAGTGCCAGGAGCCTGGCACATCTTTGCTGTGGTCAATCTCTGTTTGCACGTTCAACCACGGCAATAAGCTCCTTATTCTGGTACCACTTGCAAGGCTTCGACACTGCCTGCAAGGACATCACTCAAGAAGGCCTCTCACTACAAGAAGGACATTGAGGTGCTGGAGCGTGTCCAGAGAAGGGCGACGAGGCTGGTGAAGGGTCTGGAGAACAGGTCTGATGRGGAGCGGCTGAGGGAGCTGGGGTTGTTTAGCCTGGAGAAGAGGAGGCTGAGGGGAGACCTTATCGCTCTCTACAACTACCTGAAAGGAGGCTGTAGCGAGGCGGGTGTCGGTCTCTTCTCCCAAGTAACAAGCGATAAGATGAGAGGAAATGGCCTCAAGTTGCACCATGGGAGGTTTAGATTGGACATGAGGAAAAATTTTTTCACTGAAAGGGTTGTCAAGCACTGGAACAGGCTGCCCAGGAAAACAGTGGAGTCACCATCACTGGAGGTGTTCAAAAACCGTGTGGATGTGGCACTTTGGGACGTGGTTTAGTGGGCATGGTGGTGTTGGGTTGACGGTTGGACTTGATGATCTTAGAGGTCTTTTCCAACCTTAATGATTCTATGATTCTATGACATGTGATTGTCCCCACGGAGCTGCCAGTGCCCGCCGGCTCCGGCCGTGTCCCCACCGGTAGCTGTTTCTACTCTTGCAGGGGATGAGGATCCTGCAGCATCCAAGTAGCACGTGACTTATTCACATTTCCTGGAAAAAATGCTGATTTCTACACCGGGGTCTCAGCCCCGGGAGCTTCTCAGTGCAGAGACCAAGCAGAGATCCAATCCTGGGAGGTGGGCAGGGTGGACATCATCTTAATATCCGTCAGGCAATGGCAGATGTTTCCACTAATTAAAGCTTTTAGAAAACAAAGTAACAAGAGGGAGCTTGTTGCCACATCTGGGGTTGGGATGAAGCAAACCAGGGACCAAAAGGGAAAAAGGAATTAGGGACAGATTGCTCATTTGGGAGGAGATGGGGTGGAGAAAAGGGAAGGATCAAGATGGACGGGGGAAAAGCATGCATGGAAAAATGGAGGGAAGAAGGGCAAAAGGAACTGGTTATGTTTAAGCCAGCGGCTGGTCTGTGCGCTTGTCTGGGTGACCCTGTTCTAGCACATCCCAGAAAAATCTACTTCAAACTATTTTGTGGGTGGTCTCACCACCCAGCCTGTGCGTGCTGGGGTGCACGGGATCCACCAGCAATCTTCATGTTGTGCTGACGTGGGTCCTCGGTCCCAGCGGCTCTGGCTATCCCTAGCATGGTGCCTGACTTGAGCTGTACAAGAGCAGGTTGTATTTCTCAAGGAGGGGTGCTGGGTCCCCACGGCACCCGTGGCTGGAGGCACTGCGATCCTGATGGGTATTTCAGATGGCAAAGCCCAACTCCAGGTGCAGGCGCCAGCTGTAGATGTAGAGGGACACATGCTCGGACATGATGTGGAGATGATTCCTCCAGTGCTGTCACCCGCTGATCAACACCAGGAAAGGCAAAACAAAACCAGGGAGGTCACACTGAGCTCACATTTCCTGCCCATGCTCTTACACAAGTAAAAGAGGTTCCTAAAAGCCTGATTCAAGCCTCCAGCAAGATGGGAACTGCCGGCAGTGCAAAAGAAGCTCCTGTAAGTGCATTTTCTGCTTCTTGCTTGTAGACAAAGCTGCACGAGAAACCTGGAGAGATTCTCTTTTCTTCTTGAAAGTTAGCCAGCTCGTAAGTGCCAGTGTTTCGGCAGGCTTGGGATTAATTTCTGAGCTCAGCCCATGTTGCATTCATCAGTTCTCTGCTATGAGCTACAGGATGGGGATGTGAATATCAGTCCCAGCGTGATACGGAGGGGGGAAGACGCGGCAGAGGGAGAAGAGGCATCTCGGTGCCTAAAGAGACCCAGAAATGGGAATTTTGGGGATGGCTTGTCGTGATGTGGGTGCAGAGGGTGCGGGGGGTGGAGGGGGAAGGTGTTTAGGAGTCTCGCTGGGTGTTGCTGCGATCATAAGGGTGGGCAGCTTTGGTTTCCTCTCAAAGGCATACAGTCAGAACTGCATATAGTTAAGGATGAATTTCCTCCAAAATATGAAACAGAAAAAAAAAAAGCTCATTCCCAGAAAAGTCTTTTTCTGGCATTCTTCCGTGGCAGATCTCTGCTCTCCGTGGCTGTTCTGTCTGAAGTGCCCTGCAGCCCTGGCCAGAGAACTGCAATTCAGCAAGAAAACATTTCAATCCAGCCCAAATTTTCTTTTCTTTTCAGCTGCCTGGAATTGCCTGGGATGGGTATTTAAGCAATTTTAGACACAGGACTGCAATAGGTATGTCCACAGCTTTGCCCCTTAATGCTGCACACTCACAGGCATCCTCAGCACCCCACTCCAAGCCTTGGGTGCTTTGCTTAACCCTCTTGGGGTGGAGGGGCTCCCCTTTCCCGGGGTGTTCGTGGGGAGGGAGCCATCCCTAGAAGGTGCAGAGCCACTGTGGGGTATGTCCTCCTCGGGAGGTGTAGCACAACTGGGGACCAACAGCTTCATTGCAGGTCTCTTGGGCAATGGGAGAAACAGGTCCTTGAGGAGAGGAAGGCAGGAGTGGCTGAAGCAGGGAACTACACAACCATGCCTGTTTTGGGATTGTTGGAAAAATGAGTCCCGGGGGAATGGTGGGCAGCTTTGGCTGTGGCTCAAAACCGGTGTGTTTTAGGGGTGGAGGRGTATTTGCACTCTTTTTCCCTGTGACAGCCCTGGTTTGCTGTCAGAGCCTGAAGATTAGTCTTGATTTTTAAAACYGACGTTAACCTTCATGGTACCGATGGGAGGTGGCTCAGGCGGATCCCGTCTCCTACTGTGGGCGATGGGCTCTTCAGCAACGGCCGTTGCCCAGTTTGGATGGCTTTTGGAAGGTGAAATCCTTGTAGCGTTCTTGTGTGTGGGTTTTTTTCTGAAAATCAGATTCCCAAAATAGGAAGCTTTCCAAATCAGTCGCCGTTTCCTGAAATCTGGGCTGCAGCTGCCTAAACACTGACGCCAGCCTGCAGTCCTGGGGAATGGCCGACCACAGAGCCCTCGCCCTCCCCGGTCAGCAGGGTTTCAACCCACACCTCATCTCACGCAGGATCGACTCCAGCAACATCCTTCCAGCTAAATCTAACCTCTACTTCTAACCTTCATTCAGGAGTTGATTCTGGTGCCTACATGTCCTTACTTTGGATGAGGCTTTGAGCAACCTGATCTTGTGGAAGGTATCTCTGCCCATGGCAGGGGGKTTGGAACTACCTGATCTTTAAGGTCCCTTCCAACMCAAACCATTCTATGACTCTATGATTCTATRTTTTCCACTTACTAATATCTTTTACAAGAATCCATGGCTTTGTGTCCTAGAGTTGGCACAGATTGGGGTCAATGTCCTACCAGGAGCAGTGAGATGTTCAGCATTTCACCTCTGGGAGCAGCCGCACCAACATAAAGGTGCTGGTTCTGCTTCACCGAGAATTGAGGTGCCGCTTTCTCAGTAGCGACCCGGGTGAATCTAAAGCAGCTCACAACAACGTGYGGTGGTGGATTTCCCATAATTTAGAGCAGAAACTTCCTCAAAAGCTTGCAGTGATGTCAGGAGGAAGTGGTGAGTTATGTCAGAGGAGACTGTGCTCATTTAGTTTCAAGTTTTAATGTGTCCAGAGTGAGGAAACAGAATTATTTTTTTAATATGYATGTGTAGATAGCTGTCCCCATGCCGTAGGAAAAGGCCAAGGAGTGCCTTATCGGAAGTGAGTGTACTTACCAGAAGGTGACAAAAATTTAAACCCATGAACTAGAGGAAAACCCTCTGTGGTGTGATGTTTGCCTTTCCCGCGTGGATTGGAACATTTTGATCCCCTTCACTTGTCTTTTGTTCCTAGGCAGCCGCTTGTCAAACGCAACTTCAAAGGTGGCAACAACAACCGCTGCCACCTTGATGGATGCTGCCAATTCGAGCGACTACCYGTACGAGTACTTGGACGAGGAGGATTACATGCAATATGGCCTCTGCACAAAAGAAGAGGTACTCTCCTTTAGCAGAGTATTCTTGCCATCTTTTTACACTGTGGTCTTCCTGGTCGGGTTGGCCGGGAATGTCCTCCTGTTTATTGTCCTCATTATGTACATCAAGAAGAAAAAGAAGATGACTGAGGTGTATCTGCTAAACCTGGTGGTTTCAGACTTCTTCTTGCTACTAACCCTTCCTTTCTGGGCTCTGTACATTTCTCAGTGGGTGACCTGGGATATACTGTGTCCGGTCTTAAATGCCATGTACACTGTGAATTTCTACAGTGGTATYTTTTTTGTGAGCTGCATGAGTCTGGACATGTATCTGCAAATAGTTCATGCTTGCTCTCCTCGCAGCTCCATGGCACGGAGGAAGTCCATCCTCATCTTGTTGGTGGTATGGGTCCTTTCCATACTTCTCTCCATTCCTGATGGCCTCTTCACCAGCACAAGGCAAATCCACAACAAAACCATCATGTGCACCCATGATTATGGCCAGAAACACTTATTTTGGAAAGTTGTCTTTCGTGTCATTCAAAACATCCTGGGTTTCCTTTTTCCCTTCCTCTTCATGATGTTCTGCTATTCCCGCATAGCATGTGTCCTCATCGTGTCTCAGATGCCTGGCTCAAGGAGAGCACTCTGTTTAGTGTTTACTGTGGTGGGTGTCTTCTTTGTCCTGTGGTCCCCTTACAACATTGTCCTCATCCTTCACTCCCTGCAAGATGTCGGTGTGATCAGGAGCTGTGAAAGCAGTAGGCGATTGGACTATGCCATGCAGATCACGGAGAGTTTGTCCTTTGTCCACTGCTGTCTCAACCCCTTGCTCTATGCTTTTGTGAAAAAACGATTCAGGTTGTATTTATGGAAGATCCCTCGGGCCATTTTCAGGAGAAGCACTTTCTTTGACATCCAGCCCTCAGAGACAAGCCAGTCTTGCAGCAGATATGCAGCTGATATAGAAATGTTGAGTATCACAAATGCATGATAAATGTTTACATTATTTACGTTACGTGTATGCCCTCTATGCTGTATTTTACTGGTCCTGGCCTTGGTGGTGGAGTTGGTGTGAGCCCAGCACTACGTAACCAGATATTTCATCCTAGCACCAGCATCGAGATGAGGATTTTCCACGTTGGGATTGGAAAAGTACACATGGGGTTTGTTTCTGTTGTAACTGGAATTACTATAAAAGGATTGCCCTGGGTTTATGCTCATGGAAGAAGCCCAGCTCCTGTCTGGAGGATGTGAGGCATTAGTGGATGAAGGAGCAGCTTATCTAGATGTTGAGTCCTTAAAAATGCAATTTGAAACTTGTGCAGAACTTCTGCCCCATGGATCCCAAAGGGTCTGATGGAGGAGAGCAATCTCATTATCCCTCCAGCTCGTGGGGTGGGGTGGGGAATGGATTTGCCACGCTCATCCATCAGGCCAGACACGGGCGGCCAGAAGCCCAGTCTGGGGGGTGGCTTTGCTTCTSCTGGCTTTGCTATCTGCCAGGTAGATGTATTCAACCAGGCTCATTCCTTTGTCTACCAGGAGAGACAATGGGAGGAACTAGGCACCTTTAAACTGGGTTGTCTGACCAATGGTGGGTTTCTCCGTTACGATGAGCTGTGCCACACTCGGGTCTGCTGAGCAGGAAACTGTGTCTTTTGTGAGGGACATGTCCTCAGTTAGAGATCAGTTCRATCATCAACTGATTTGAGATCAGTTTGATCAGCAACAAAGTTCAAACCAGTAACAACCAGTGAGAAAGCAAAAAAAAAAAAARGGGCTGCGCAGAACAGTGGTGGAGGCATTTGCCTTCTTGAAGATCCGTTTTGATAAAAAAGATAAAAATGGATACCATCTTTAACACAAATACTGGCTTTGCAACACCACAGAGTGAGAGTATGGCCTGGATAACAGCACGGATAGCTGTTAGCCAGTCCTTATTCCCCAAGTGTAGCTTTAAAGTTCAAGGTTATTAGTTTGCTGACCTTTATTTAAAAGTACTATTCACCCCAAATACTCTTGAGCCTTAAATGGACCCTTTCCAGCCTGGAAACCTATTGAGCATTGGAGTTGCCTAGAATTGTACAAATAAAATTAATAATTTAAGAGAAAACACTCTCACCTTAATTTTATTGCTAGACAAAGTTACTGGACTGAGAAGTGCTTTGAGTTGATCTGGAAAGGTGTTTTCACTGCTGTTATTTTTCTTGCCGACATTGCTACAGCGTGTTTCCAAAATGGTAAGGCTGGGAGCTTTCCTTAAAAAAAAAAAAGCCAGAATAAATATTTAGCTGATGCTATGATGCGRCCTTCACTCCACGGGTCAGGTCACTGGGAGGGAATGTGGAAGGGGAGAGCAGCTGGGAAGCAAAAACTAAGATGAAGGTTGTGAACCCATACAGAGGAGGGCCCGTGGGACTGTGCAAAACTTAATGATGGGATGCTCAGGGGAAGGGCAAAGGTGGGGGAAATAGGGGGGGCGTATAAAAGGGGCTGGTTGTGTATAAGCAGCGTGCCCTGCACCTGCTCAATAGTCTGTCCTATTGCCTTGTTAAATACTTTTTCTTAACTCTCTTTCCATATAATGTCACTCTCTATCCTACGTGAGGGTGCTACGAGGTCCAAGCGCCAGCGGCTGGGGCAGAGGCTGCGGTGACTGRCTGAGTAGATCAGGGTGGCAGCACCCAGAGGCATAGTGCCGGATGGGGCACGGGGTCCTTGGCATCATCCCCAAACTCCCATCCAGAGAGTGGGGAGCAGGAGAGATCGAGAAGCAGAAGGGAAAATGGGTAAAACTGCCGGGTRCAGGGGTGGGAGCAGGAGGGCAGAAGGTCGGGAGTACTCCGCTGGCTGCAGGGGACACGGCTGATTTGCAGCTGCCGAGCATCGGRTGTGCATGCATCGGCACAGAAGAAAGTGCTGTTGTCCATCTGGGCACCGCTGCTCTCCAGCCAGGAGGGGGACTTGGCCATTTGCAGMCTCTGGACTTACCTGGTGCAAAGCAAATGCAACTGATTCAAGCCCTCATCACTTTTGGGGGARGCAGACCTGCTTTGCTTTGCCCTCATACGGGTTAGCAGTGCTTGAGCTGTTCATTGGCAAAGCACTTATGGCTTTGCACTGTGCGTTGGAGAACATCAAAATGTTGGAGACTTTTCCTTCTCTTGGCTTTTGAGACCAAATTAGCCCAGCTGTAACCCCCTTCCCTTGGTCCTGAGCTCATTTCCAGTAACATTTCCAACATCCACTCTTTCTCTCATTTTTTCACTCTGCAGCGTGTGTCCATAGCCTGGTTTTAAAGGCAGAAATCACTGAGTGAAATTCTCTGAACCCTCTTTTTTAAAACCTGGGCTCTATGCAGCCTAGAAAAGGGAATTTGCTTAAGCTGCTACAAAGCACACACCAAAACCCATCCACCTTACACAGCAGCCCGGTAAYTCCAACTTGATTACAACGTACCTTCCACCTTAAAAATCTGTGTCTGTTCAAGGGAGAAGCACACATTGGAGCGCTCCACAGGGGAAAGGCAAACACTTGCTGCCAATGGGGACAGAGGTTGTTAGCTGTGCATCTGCATATCAGCCTCTGGACGGGAATAAAAAGCACATTCCTGCCCCAACCTAGCTCTAGTCCGAGCTCCTGGACGGGCGCAGAACTCTCATGGCACTCTGGGTGATTCTCCTCTGTACCTTGATAGCATCGCTGCTCGGTGGGCTTTACCTCCTGGGTGCATTTCGGAGAAAGAGACCCAATGAGCCGCCTCTGGACAAAGGTACCATTCCCTGGCTGGGTTACGTGCTGGATTTCAGAAAGGACAGTTCAGAGTTTCTAAAAAGGATGCAGAGAAAACACGGGGATATTTTCACAGTGCTGATTGGAGGCTATTACTTCACCTTCGTGATGGACCCCTTCTGCTTTGGAGCCATCGTGAAGGAATCACGATCTAAACTAGACTTTAGGACTTTTGCATCTAAACTGGTCCTGCGAGTTTTTGGCTACAAGCCCATYGAAGCCAACCATAGCATAGTTCATGCATCGAGTACAAAGCATCTGATGGGAGACGGCCTCACTGTCATGACACAAGCCACCATGGAGAACTTTCAGAAGCTGATGCTTTTCAATTTGAGCTCAGAAGAGAAGCGAGTGTGGCAAGAGGATAGCCTCTTCCACTACTGTTACAACATTGTCTTCAGGGCCGGGTACCTGGCTCTGTATGGCACTGAGCCACACCAAGGGGCAGATAACAAGGCGAAAGCTAATGAGCAAGATCGCATCCACTCCAACCAGCTGTTCCACGAGTTTCGGAAGTACGACCGCCTCTTCCCTCGCCTGGCCTATGCTGTGTTGCCTCCCAAGGGCAAAATAGAAGCTGAACGGCTGAAGAGGTTCTTCTGGAGCATGCTGTCTGTGAAGAAGAGCCGGCGGAAGGACAATATCAGTGGGTGGATAAGTGATCAAGAGAAGCTTCTGGCAGAAAACGGTGTCCCCGAGTACATGCGGGATCGTTTCATGTTTGTGCTCCTCTGGGCATCTCAAGGCAATACAGGCCCAGCTGCCTTCTGGCTCCTCTTATATCTAATGAAACATCCAGAAGCTATGAAGGCTGTGAAGGATGAGGTAGATAAAGTCTCAAGGGAGAACGGCCAGGAAGTGAAGCCAGGGAGCCCACCAATTAACATCACTAGGGACATGTTAAACCAGACTCCTTTTCTGGACAGCGCTCTGGAGGAGACCCTGAGGCTGGTTGCAGCCCCAATCCTGGTCAGAACTGTCCTCCAGGACACCAGCCTTAAGATGAGCAGCGGGACAGAGTACGCTCTCCGCAAAGGAGACGCTGTGGCTCTGTTCCCACACATCTCTGTGCAGATGAACCCAGAAATTCACCCTGAGCCTCACAAATTTAAATACGACCGATTCGTAAACCCAGATGGCACCAAGAAAGATTTCTATAAAAATGGGAAGAGGCTGAAATACTTCAACATGCCTTGGGGGGCAGGAGTATCCATCTGTCCCGGGCGGTTCTTTGCTACAGCTGAAATTAAACTGTTTGTGTTCTTGATGCTGAGTCRCTATGACCTGGAGCTGGTCAATGGAGAAGAGGAGATCCCAGCGATAGACATCAGCCGCTGGGGATTCGGGATGATGCAGCCTGTTCGTGACATTCAGTTCAGATACCGGCTACGCTTTTAATTTGGAAAGTCCTTGTTGTGTTGTTTGTTCTGATGTTATCTGTGAAATAAATTGCGTGATCCCATGCATAGCTATCAGGTCCATGCAGCGCCAACACTGATATGTTCTTGTTTGCTTAACAGTTATCATGGATTTTCTCTTTACCTCCTTCAGATGTATCGCTGCTCTGCGTCTCCGGTTATTGTGGTGTTGGGTTATGTGATACAAGCTCATCTGCACACCCACAGAGGAGCACAGAGGGACAAATAGTACCCTGCCAGGCTACTCGCAGCCCCATCACGAGGGCCATCAGCCCATCAAAAGCCCATCTGCACAAGCCCAGAAGAGCACARGGGCATATTGGCAGGTGGGAACTCAAATTAAGGACTTCCAAGGAACGAGTATTTTGTCCAGGTCCCTCCCAGGACTGTCCCRGTGGAGCCAGCAGCCCCACGGTCCCAGCGTGAGACCCATCGAGATGTGTCATTGGGAGCAGCTTTCCGGATCACCATCTGGTCTAAGGGGGGTTGCTGTCAAGGGAGGGGGGACATCTTATGGTGTGCAGGGGGAGAGCATTTTGGGATTGCACAGGACTAATGGTGGGATGTATAGGGGAGGAACCAAAGGTGGGAAAAAGGAGGGATTTAGGTGATTTGGGGAGGAAAATAGAGGGGTAAGGGGATAAAAAGGGCTGGTTGTGTGTAAATATGTGGCTGGTCCATACACTTGTCTGGTCACACCCTGCACCTGACCAGCGCAGTCTGTCCTATTGTCTTATTAAATTCCTTTCCTTAAATTCAAGACCATGAGTCGGAGGGCCCAGGTGYCCATGGTGCTGGCAGCTGGCACTAGTGTGCTGGCAAATAAGTGAAGTGGCCTGGGAGCCTGGGGGTGAGCCCGGCTGGACGCCAGCATTGGGACYGCATTATTTTGTTATCAGCTCCTTACCCACACATTTATTTTCCACCTGCAGCATCATTGGCAGGATGGCATCAGCTTGCAGTAAACCCCTGAAAGGTCAGAGAACAACAAATACCCTCTCCAGAGATGTGAGAATTTCCTCGGGGTTTTCAAATCGTCTTGTCTATAGTCCCCTTCTTGTATCCGATCCCCAAAGGGAGCAGAGGGGGGATGTACTGAGCAAGGACATACCAAMAGCTCCTTCCCATTTCACGTTTAAGAAAAGGACAGATCTTGCCAATCTCATTTACCACGTCAGTGGGAGGAGAAGGCAGTTGCAAACATCGCTAATAACCTAATAATTTTCATGTATCTATGCGAGTTAGGAACGCATGTGGTCACCTGCCTTTCCAGGGCTGCAGGAGGTTGTACGTTCAAGCCCTGTGTCTTGCGTACAGCTTCTGGGGATAAAAAAAAGCTGTCTGTGTGTGTGTGWGTGTCTGGATTCATCCCACCAACGTACCAGACCATCTCCCTGCTTTAACCCAAGCCCAGAAATTTTGGACTCTGCCTGCTGGCTGGGAAGAGGTCTGCCCTCCTGCAAGGGGATGGCTSTCTGGGGTGCAGTGGCTGAGCCTTGGTGGGGGGTGAGCTCCCAGCGTCTTGATGGTCCTCCATCCTCTCCTCAAGCCCCATGGGCCAAYGGTGTTCCCAGAAGATGCCTATTGGAAAGTGCTACCCCCCCCTCCAAATTTAGACCCCATCCTCTGCAAAGGCCTAAGGAGACTATAAGGAGTGGGATGGGGTGATGGGAAGGGGTTAGAAAACCAAAAAGTGGGGCATGGGAAAACAACCTCAATCCCTTATGGGCTACGGCCACTGCGACCTTATGGGCCCCCAAACTTCTCTGTTTTATCCACTGGATCCARTGCAGGATAAAACTTTGCTCTACAAGCTCTGCTTTGCTTTTTTTTTCCTTCAATAATTAGGRCTCTGACAGCATCAGTCCTTACAGAAGTTAAATCACAGCCTTACCTGTGCAGGGGACAGTGGATTGATTTTAACACTGACGATTTTAACCTTGGACTTTGGAGATTATGTATGACCGAGGAATGAAACTCAAACATTTTCAYGTGTCTCCAAACATCAAATCTGGATTCTGCTTTGTTCTGCAAAGGACAGGGTTATGTTGTAACTGCATGGCGAGGGCAAACTATCCCATATTGCCAGACTGGGCATTAGCCCAGAACTTGCGGTGGTGGAAATTCAGGCAGAAACTATCAAGCAGCTGTGGCAGAGCCAAGGAAAACAAAAACTACCTGTAACTGCACAAGGCTTGACTGTGACAGTTAATATTCCCATTAACAGCACCTTTTCACGACTTCCATGTTCTGTCTATGACCCTCACCTCTTTTTTTGTCACACGTGGGTTCATTGCTTTGCTCTGCTACCAAGAATTAAGCTGGAGTTCTTCCCACGTTCTGGCCAATGGYTTGATCTTTGCAAGCTCCAAACCATGCCCAGGAATGCCTTGGGATAGCTGGGCAGGTCAGAGCCATGGTGACATCCTGGCCAAGTGATGTCCTCACTCCAAGGCTCTAGCAAGAGGATTTTTCGTGTGGGTGGTTTGCCTGAAGGTTGTTCACTGCTAATGCACAGTGTATTTTTGTTATCACTTGTAGGGACTCCAGGTCAAAGTTGAGGGGTGAGGGACGGGTGCTGCACAAACATGGACTGGGCTTGGGAAAGGGATATAAAAATAAGGACAATGACAATGATTCAGCAGAAAAATCTGGCTTTACTTCCTTGTCAGAATGGTTTATTTAACCAAAGAGTATTGTGTCTGTAAAAGACTTCAGACATGCTCAAATGCATGCAGTTGTGAGAAGAAAAAAAAAAAAAAAAAAAAATCACTTATTTAGAGTCATATATGGAAGAGTGTGAAAGCTCCAAATGAGTTAATGTGCAATTAAGTTTTATGCTTAGATGGGTTGCCCCCTGGCACTGAGCTTTCCATCCCAAAGTGTACCAGCAAGAGTAAAGAACTAGCCTGTGCCAACGGAAACCTTATTGGATTTGTAAAAGAAGTTAAATTGGAAGGAATCCAGGGCCTTGAAAAGTTTATTGGGGGGCAGACCTCATGGCAGTGTCTGTCTCGTAGAACTCCCCCAAGAGAACTGAGTGTAGAGTCTGGCCCTAAAATATTGGTTTTCTCTTCTGTAGTGCATAGTGAAGACAATATTACTTTGATGTTCAAAGCTTTACAGTCTATCAAGTCAGAGTCTGCTCTCCACAGCACCGTGAAAGCTCCTCCGCTTTCCATTCCTACTCTGCACACCGTGCAAGGGATGGAGTCATGATGCTGCACACTTCAGATTTGGAACAATACGGGTTAAACGTGTTGGAAAAGACCACCCCTGGTTAAACAGCATCACTTCTAGTATTAAACTGTAATTAGGGACTGTTTTCCCGTCCTCGTTTCTCTAAACACAGCCAGATACAGCTTTGAGAAAACTTGTTTACTGCTGCTTGTGAGGAAAATTGAAGAAACTCAACAGCACCAATAGATACATCATTCACTTCAGAGAAACTCAAAGGAACACTGAGGTTATAAGTACAAAGCAATGACACAGCTAACACCATCCATTGCAAAGGAAAGCAGATTTTGAAGGAGAAAGAGGAACAYGGATGTTCAGGATTTTTTTTAAGAATTAAAACACGCAGCATTTGCCGGTGACGCTGCTGCCGTGTGTCCTGACAGATGCACTCCCCAGAGAAGAACAGCCAGGCTTCAAAGTGGCAAAGTCTCTCAGTGGTACCACATCTGCGTGTAACGAGGTCATGGTCACTATTGTGTTTGCTGCCTTTACTGTCCGGTGGCCAAGTTATTCCCAGCAAGTCACAGCATGTGCTGAAATACCCTGTGGCAGGCAGGATGCGCTGATCCAAACACAATGAAGCCAGGCTAGATGGGGGAGCGTTTTTGATGGGGAGCAAAGCAAAGCTGCAATGAACCACTCACACCACCGCCCGACAGCCTCGGATGTGCTCAGAAAAGGCTTTCTGCACAAGCCCATTTTAGCCCTGCTTGCGAGGAAAGCCGTACAACTAAATGCTCCATGTGCCGGTATCCTGGCCATGGGGAACATCTTTCCCGGAGATGCCCATACACCAAGTCACAGCTTGGTTTCTTCGAGAGTTGTTTCTATATGTTTGTTCTTTAACACATATTTAAGACAATTGATGCAGATGCAGTCAGGCAGGTGAGGGGTTACTGTAAAATCCTATGTGATAGGTAAGTGTGTCATCTAGGTCTAATGGGAGACTTCAAATACATGCCCCAAAAAACAAGTTTTGTGGTGTTTTCAAACCTTGAAACCTTTGAGGAGCTCGGTCAGCTCTGCAGACACAACAGTGCAAGTGCCCATGGAGAGCTGGTGACCTTCCATGGAGCCACACAGCTCATTGAGCAGCAGGCTGGGCTCTGAGAGAGCAGGAGCCGGGTCAACTTGGGCCCCAGGGAGAACAGGAGCTCTTCTCAAAACCAAGCAAGCTATGGCCTCTTGCAGGAGTAGGAAGAGGAAGATGTGCAATTTATCAGTTACTGGAAAGCCCCATTGCTGTTGCCCTCCCTGTACACACCTTGTGCTACAGGGTCGAGCTACAAGGCTGCTTTCATGGAGACTGGCTCTTCTTGGTTCTTGTGACTTGGGCAGGAAAGTGTTTCCTCACAGAGTATGAAAAGCCCTGGTTAAAAGCTCCTCGGTGGTACCACTGTCACACATGTAACACATCTACCTCCTCCCTTTGCAGCCTCTTTTGCTCCACAGCTAGAATAACTCTCCTCTAGCCCCATGTTTAATCTCAGGTCAGGCCCCACGGGGATGATGGAGAACTTGGCCAGGGAAGCGACATGCTGAGCCTGGCTGCTGATGGATGCTAGCAGAGTCCCACCACTCCAGCCTTGTTTCTGGCACTTGGCAAAGACATGGGATCACAGGACAAAACAGGTTGGGAAGGAGTTCAGGAGGTCTCTAGACCAACCTTTTGCTCAAAGCAGGGTCAGCTATCAACTCAGGCCAGGTTGCTCAGGGCTTTATCTAGTTGGATCTCTATATCCAAAGCCTGAAGATACACCGTTGTCTAACATCAGCCCAGAAAAAGTCCTTCACTCTTCCCTATTTTGCCATCATAACTGGTCATTGAATTCTTTTGGATTGGAGGCAGGTGAGAAACCCACCAGTCACTCAGACCTTGCTGCGGTGGTCACTGTGGGCTGAGCAGTGCGGTAACATCTGAAAGCACATCMGGTTATCACGTCCTGGGGCCAGGGGCAGAAGTCAGTGCCCAGCATTTGCATGCATGGAGTCTTTCTGACCTCAGGGAAGGATTTGCAAAGCTGYTTGGGGCTGGTAGCTAATCCCATTCAGAAATGCTATGCAAATCTCTCCTGGTTATTCCAGGAAGCGTGCAGCCAAGTGACACACATACTGTCAAGTTACCGTTGTCAGCTGAGCCATGTTAGGTCTATATTTCTGTTCTTACGTTGTGGCAATGCCCATAATATGGATTAATTTGCTCAGTTATGCTAAATCACATTCACGGAGAGTAGTTACCCCAGCTCAGCTGATGCACCGCAACTTGGCAGGACTCTTTGGTACCAAACATAAGGGGAGAGGGAGACAATTCACGTCTGTCGTTACATCCACGTCACTGTGCAATCATGAGGCCATACTTGGAGCACAGCTGGCCCCTTTTCTTTTCCCGTTCCGTGAGGAAATTCCTCAGTTTGGTGGTAGGGAAGGTAACCAGTGCTTGCTGCCTGTTGTCCAAACCTGTCTCCTGGAGCCATGGGCTCTGAAGGCACTCTGAGGCTGATGGCCTTCCCCTAGAACAGAGAAAGGTGAGGAGGTCAGTTGGGGATCCATGCTGGGTGAGGAGGCTCCTTGCAAATGGAGAGAAAGAAGGRACAATAACCAGTATCTGCACCAACTGTGCTTTTGGGAGGACAGACACCATCTTACCAGGGATTTGCACACAGTGTGCTCTGGAGAAAGGACACCGCTCCCCCGGAGAGACCCGCGTAGCACCGCGTGAGCTTCACTTTCCCCTTCCTGGTCATTCTCAGAAACTCGCAGGCTACATCGGAGCTGACGGGATAGTTGGCACTCAACCTGCCCCGAAAGAAGAGAATTGGTCAGCATGAAAGGCATTGCTCAGGATGCTCCTTCTCCCAGGAATTCCCACCCAGCAGTGAGAGGAGGGTCACAATGATGCACAGAAACATCATATGGGAAAACAAAATCCCAAAGGCCAGTGCTTTTCTGTGGGTTTCATGACTTTGGTTGCTTTTCCACTTGGCATAATTTGAATTTTCTTGTTAAAGTTAGGGCTTTTCAGATGGGGCTGAGTGAGAAACACCAGCAGCTGCTGTGTTGTAAAACAGCCTTTCTCTACGTGGAGACATCACTGGGACTGGCATCCTTGCATGCTGCGGCCAGCTCCATGCTCTCCATCACACAGRCTGCTGCGGCATTGCCAAGGAGAAGGAGCACAACTGAGGTTAACTCTCTGAGTCAATGGGTCTCCCCTGGTTGATGACTATGAAATTGCACTTTTAAAGCTGCTCATAGGGCAGGGAAAGAGACTGACTTACATGATGAAGGCTGTGATTCCGATGGACCAGATATCAGTCTGCGGGAGGGCTCCTTGCTCTGTCAGCAGTTCTGGAGCTAGAAAAGCAAACCGGTGTGAGCCAAGCTCCCCTCCAATGCAGAGACCAGCACAAAAACAGTGGGTACTTTTATGCTTTGCTACCTTCCMAAGAGTGAAGAAGAAAAAGCTTCTAGTAGAGGGAGCTGATTGAGGTAAGACACCCTCATGGGGGATGACTGCAATGAAACCTAGAGAACATGAGGCCAAATGGCAGTAATACCATACCCCTGAGCTCTGGACACATGGATGCCAGCCAGAGTGTTGTTGGCCGTGACCTCTGGCTTTGTCCTCTGTGGTCTGCAGGTGGGATGGCTGTCAACATCAGCTGCTCCTGCAAACTCGCACTGTTACCGGAGGGCAGCACATGGGAGACTTTGCTTGCTGGGGCCAACTGCTGCCTTGACCAACGGCTCTCTCTTTCTGTTTATCACAGATTGCATACAAGGCCAGGGCTGCTGTGACCGAAMTCTGTACTCACCCATGGTTTCGACATAGTCCATGCACTTGTCCATGGTAATAACTTTGTCTTGTGTGTAGAACTGTGCATTGCCAAAATCCAGGAGTTTCAGCAGGTTGGGCTCAGTGATGATCATGTTTTCRGATCTGAGATCCAAGTGCAGGATGCTGTGTGCGTGGAGATACTCAATGGCACTGAGGATCTGCCACAGRTAATCTCGGACCTCCACTTCTGAGTACGATGTCCTGGTAGARGAAAGGGGATAGAAACCAGAAGTTCCTATCTGCATGCCCATTCTGCACCCGCTATCATCCTCCCCTGGATGTCTAATCCCATGAGGCCCTTGAGAGTCAAGAAGAAACAACTCTACTCATTTAGCAAATCTGTTGTATATGGAGAGGCTGGTCCAGACTGTGAGTCAGGTTTACAGATGCAAGAGATTCAGGAGGTTGTAGAGCTGCATGTCAGAGAAAGCGGTGGTTGTGCAGAAATCAAAACGCAGTTTTGATGCCCACCATTCCCTYTCCTCTAATCAATGGATTTCAGCAGATCCATTTTCTGCCATCGTGAGAAACAATGTGGAGGAGAAATGAGGCTTCCTGAGCCGCMATAATCTCCTTGTTATGGGAGAGGGGGTTTCATATCAACTACTGTAAACTCCTTTCAACATCTCAACTGGGTGGCCCTGAATTGTCCCCTTCCCCAACCTCGTAGGAAACTTAAGTAACTTTTTTATGTCACGAGAAGTTGCAGAACAAATGCATCACAAATCCCGTGTGCAATGACAGCACGCTGGAACAGATGGAGAGAGATGATCCAGTTTGTCAGGGGAAAAGCAATAGGTGTTTTGCTCCCTACACCAGCCCCGACTGGAAAACCCTTCYCTCCACTTGTTATTACCGTAATGCCAAAGAGTGGAGTAGCTCTGGTCCCACGCACATCTCCTGGATCAGCACTAAGTGCCGTGGGCTGACGTAGGCTCCCTTCAGCTGAGCTATGTTTGTGTGATGAAGCTTCCTCAGGACTTGGTACTCGAGGAGCACAGCCTGCTTGTCCTCTTGCCAGTAAGGGATAATTTTAGCAGCTAAAGTCTTGCCGCTTACTTTTTCCCTGCACTGTCGGACGATGCTGAAACGGCCCCTGGTACAAAGGAACACAAAGGCAAGTTAAGCTCCTCTGCTACTCCTGGAAGAGCCAGGAGCTTCCCTTCTTTAAAACCATCAGGATCCCATGCTGTGTTTTTCATCCATGCCCGCTGTTGAGTTTTYACAGCTATTATCACAGTTTGCTCATCCTCCTCTGTCTCTAAATGGTACAGTCACTTTAAATTGCAGGAGTGAGAGCTTAACTCCTTTGGAGAGGGAGAAGGTGGCTCATCGTGTCTCGAGCAGGCAGCTGCCTCCTTCTGTTGACAACAGAGGTTGGTGCCTATCYTCTAGGCAGAGAAAGTTGAATCCCAACCCCATGTCTGAAACTGSTATCTGCAAAGGTTGATGCAGCAAGGAGAGGAGCCTTTGTTAGCCCTGGGCTCACTTCACGACATACTRAGGGGCTGTCCTGGTGCCCAGCACAGACCCTTTTGCTCTCCCAGAA
This sequence comes from Oceanodroma leucorhoa, assembly GCA_030449065.1. NCBI lineage: Eukaryota > Metazoa > Chordata > Aves > Procellariiformes > Oceanodroma > Oceanodroma leucorhoa. Next base: position 10,097,461 of record JASVER010000021.1, read on the forward strand.
AATCCACACCTGAATCCTACCAAACCAAGATGAAAATCACTCAGCCAATGATCTCAGGTTTATATGTATTGCTGTGGAGGYGTTTTCAACAAGACACCATGACACTAGGTAAGCAGTGCATTTATAAAAGTGACTTTTCTAAACTCCAGCCACACGTGGCATTTCCTTCTGGCTGGTTGAGTGCTSAGTTGGATTCATTACCTTTTGATCTCTGTTTGGAAGGCGTACGTCTGGTAGGTTGGGAAAGGCTCGGATGGCGCGATTATTTCGCTCTCTTCTTCAGTAGCAGCTGATGGGAAGCTCTGCATTGCAGCACGAAGCTCTGCAGAGAAAAAGGGACGGGGATTACATGGGAAAACACCTCTGYCTGGAACCTGGAGCCTCTCTGAGCCACCCTCCGCTATCTATGAACAACGACAAAGGCGACAGCAGAGCTTTCTCCAGACAAGTCTGCAGGTTGTGTCCCAGCCGTGGCACCCARTGCTATTTGAATGCAACAGATTCTGGACTCTCCACCCAGTAATTCCCTGGGGTGACCACTCCAGACTATGAGGTGGATTGTATGTTGTGTGCTATGATATCAAACGTCTCAGCCACTGCTTCCCATCTTCTCACATAACAAGTCATCAGGGCATGGTAAGACACTGACAAAGAATTAGAAAYGTCTTTTAGTTGGATATTTCAGGGCAGCAGCTGAAACTTGTTGCTCTGGTTCTGGCATACGGTTGTGTCCGAGTGCTCCCTGAAATATTAAAACACCTCTTGACACATTAAAGCATCTGCTTGGAAACGCTGGGCACGCTGAGATATGTTAATGAATCCTGGGCCAAGGGAAAACAGAGGATTTAGRGTGAGTTAAAAATATCTCTGTGAACTGATTTTTACAGAATAATCCTTTCCACTGGGAGGAAATTCCAGTCAGACCATCCTTCCACTTCTTGGCAGGAAGGATACTTCCTTTGCTACAAGGATATGTTTGCTGTGGGGTTATGGATTTCTTAACTTTAAAAACATGTGAATAGTACAAAGTATTCAAACAGGTGAAAAAATAGTAAATCGAGCTTTCTTTACTTCAGAGACAAAATACAGCTGAAAAATGCACCACAGTAGGGCAATAATTCCCAKTAGCAAACACCAGAACACATAAATTAACTTAGGACTGAGTCCATAACAGAGGGCAGGTCCAGGGTTTTCACCAGTGGCAGATCTATACCAATAGATCAATGTCTCCAGGAAAACATTCGTTGTCCCAGACCTATTTTCTCATGATCTCACATCAAAAACTGAGTGTGTCTTCAGTGGGTAATTTACAGTTTCCAGATTTTTATTTTATTTTAATATTTATATATTGTTATTATTTTATTATTTATTTGTTATATATTTACATATATTCCCCTAACTGTGTCCAAAATTAGAATATGATTTACTTTTAAATAAGAGAGCCAAAGAGGAGGAAGCCTTAAGCCACCCTGAGCCAAGTGGAATTGGTCTTGATTCACTTGCTCTTGACTTCTGGACCCRCATCCAAAAGGGTGCAATTGTTTTGGTGCAGGAAAACCACAATGCTTTCTTGGCATTTGATCTTACCCATTTGATCCTTCCCAGTGATTTTCACTTTGGCAGATGGGTCACTGTAAGGACCCATTCCTGCTTTACTGGTGCAGGCTATCCTGAAGCGGTAGGTAAACCCCTTGGAGAGGTTTTTGGCATAGTAGCAGCAGTCAGCGATGTCAGAAGCAAGAGTCGTCCACTCCCCATCTTAACCAAGGAAAGACAGAAAAGAGATCAGGACTCATTTGAGAYGGTCACACTGGTGGTTTTTTGAGCTTTGGGGTTTTGTTGGKKTTTTTTTTTCATCAACTTTATTTATGKGYTGGGAATATGGAGAAACAGTGAAATSTCGTAGAGTGAAGGAAAAGCTGACATGCTGTGGCCAACTTTTGTGTATGGTGCCGCTCGCTGTACATGTGCCAAGCTCATCTTTTCTGAAATCAGCTGTTTTATCAGCCCAAGATGTCACAATCAGTCCAAGACATCACAATATAGTTTCAGAAGAATGGTGAAACTTTCCTGTATAGTTTCCATTTATCTAATTCATGCCACCAATCTCTAATGCAAAGAACCAAGAACTCCAAACAAAAGCTTAGCAAAATCACTGTTTTTTTTTCCCCCTTGACCTTGTCTTGAATTCAACTGAAACCGTGAGGTGCAGAATTTCAGGACAGAACGATCCACTAACACCCTCCTAGCAAACCCAGTGTTTGAAACTTGGGCAGGTTTACTCAGCTTTTATGAAACTCAGATGATTTCTCAGGGAACTGAAATTGTAGGTATGTTCTGGACTCATTATTCATGGGACTAAGGTGTGAAGTAGGAAATCACCAGCAAACATTTAATGAATGATCATTCACTTCACATGATGCTGCGTCCCATACTTTGCCATTGCTGCTGTGCTCAAGGCTGAACTCCACTCCCTGAGACTGCCTGAGATTAAACCCATCCTTTCATTCAGATAAACACTGGTAGAGAGGCTCAAACCATAGGACAAGCAATAATTCACCACTCAAAACAAAGGTATCAATGACTTTGCAGGGTAGTGGTTGAATTAGGGTGTGTCTATGTGTAAGAAGGAGCAGATACAGCTTAGAAACAGAGAAAAGTGTCTGCAGAGGCAGCGTGCAAAAGCCTGCTGTCAAATAATGGATAAAACAAGGAATTTTTTTCTGGTTATCTTAATCCCCCTGTGTTCAGGAAAGCAGGACTTTGCATGTTCCTGCCAAATACACAGAATGCAATGGAAGATTGTAGATGCTGTTTCCTGTTTTTCTTCCTAATTGGAACAACTTGCATTTGTGTCCTCTCCAAAGTCTTGCCTACAGTTGTGTCAAAAGGATTAACAATAAAGAAAGCTGGGTTGGAGGAAAAGTGACTGACACCAGCTCCAGAGTGAAAAGGCAGAAAGCTGCTGCCCATGCTCATGCTAAGCCAGAAAGGAGAGCATTGTTGYTTAGAGAATTAAAAGAAGGAACACGGAGCAGTTGAATCCAAAGGGCTGTGTATGTGTGACTGCAGTAGAAATTACTATCAGACATAGCACTCATAATAGTAACAGCAGAAGCAGTCCCAAGAGAGACAGAACAGGCTTGGAGATTTGATTCGAAGTTCGTGGAATTAAACAAGAAAACATCCACTGACTTCATCAGGCTCTGGACCAAGCCTTGGAAGAGAACATCAAAGGGATGATGCAGTTTTGCCAAACTTTTGTCATCTTGTCCTGGCTGTTTGCCWTGAGCTTCCTGCATCATCAATGGAAAAAGAAAGCATGGCTGTTTAGCGTAGGATGAATTGCCTTTTTGATAGGCCATCTTTCTCCACAGGCTGTACAGAAAGCCTGGGTATAGGATGATATTGTCTGCTGATCATTGTTGCTGGGCATTATTAGYGTATAATGTTGTCAGACCTGTAATTTGAGAGGATTACTGCATATCTGGCACCAGCCATGAGTATTCTTCTGTAGCTGTTCACTTTTTGGTCACAGCTTCCACACAACCTAGTTTGATTCACTCTTTAGCAAAGCTTTTGTTTGAGTATGCRTAGTCCAGGCTGATTTAGCCAGCACAACATCTAACTTTTAGATGGGTAAATGACGGCTGTATGAATTTCATTCCTACCTCTAAACTAGGGAGCTAAAATCAGGCTGTTTCTGAATAAAAATAAAATATCCAGCTGGTGAAGAGATCATACAAATGGAGATGTTCCCTGCAAGGCGTAAGGGCAGCACTCCACTTTACCTTCGCTCTTACACTGGACGCTGTAATGGACGGGGGTGTTGGTTTCCACAGGTTTCCAGACCACCTGCACTCCATCCTCGTAGACCTCCACGATGTCAGGGGGTGGAGGGCTGGGAGGAACCTCTGTCGAGAGGAGGCACAARAACCAGTGACTGTTAGCAATAGCACTGCAGTGATACCTGCCTCTACACCCAGCACTTCTCAGTTACAGATGGTCTTTTTATATATATATATAAATTTATATGTTTTGTACACACACACACACACAGAGCCCTAGTGGAGCAGCAATTTAACCGTGCCTAATTTAAACTCAGTATTAAGATTTTTGAAGTCTGACTCTAGAACCACGTAGTTACTGGAGTGGCTCTGAATCCAGGAGAGAGACTAAAGAGTGAAGAAGAGGGAATGAACCCTGCAAAATGTGCCAYGCTACCAGACAGCAAGGGCTGCGGCTGTGGACCAGAGCAGGCAAGGGAGAGATTGTCCTCTGAAGCCATCTGCAGAAATCTCACCTCACAGGTATTTGCAGGTCACGTTTTTGGGCAGAATTACTTGTAATACCTACTTCTGYAACTGCTACTTCTCTTACCTGCTTTTCTTATGATGCAAGAGGTGGATGCTGAGCCCAGGGAGTTTGTGGCCACACAGGTGTAAATACCAAAATCATCAGCACTAACGGCGAGAAGAGTTAACAGCTGGAAATTTTTGAGCGTGGCTGAGATGAGGATCCGGCTGCTGCTGTGGACAGGTATCCCATCTGAAAAGCAGAAGATAGGAAAGATARGTACCCTGCAAATTTATACCGAGGTGTCTAAAACCCTCCCTGCACCCCTGTCCCAGAGGTGAGGGACTTCCTAGAGGGATGCCAATGTCACCTCTGAACCAGTCGATGCGCAGGGAGGAGTGAGCCGCCGTCCGGCACGACAGCGTCACGCACTGCCCGACGGCAGCAGCCTGATCCATGAGCTCCTCAACGAACGAAGGTGCTGCAAAGAWAAGGAAAAGCAGCGATTCAGAGTGCCCAGGAGGGCTATGTGGAAAAYAAGTGCATGCAGGACATCAGAAAGCATTTTTAATTGGTTCAAGAACATTTCTGGTTCATGCTCTGGCATTCCTTTGACCACCGGTTGGAGAATCCCCTGGGCATTGGGCACACAGGTGCAGGAGCCCCGTTCAGCCCCATGGACGCAGTGTGACTGCTCATGCGTGATAATCCAGATGGATCTTGGAAAGTCCATGGGGAACATCTGCGTTGCCCAGCCCTGCTGGTACAGCTRAGGCAGCAGAACAGCTCAGAGGAGAGAGMGAGCATGTCACAGCAAGAGTTTTCTTCTGGCCTAGCTTAAATGTGGGGGCAAAACTAAATGATGGTATTTCAAGGAYGAGGGGATCAGATCAAGACAACACAAGAAGAGAGAAGAAGAGGTAGAAGATGGATATGGAAGGAGGAAAAAAAMCCCACAGGACATCAGATCTGCTGCTGTCTCCATTGGAAAGGGGGAGCTCGGGTTTTCTTCTGTGTTTCTCCAGGGTTTTTTCTCCGTAGTGCCCAGGAGCTGCCAGCCTCACACACCTGCCCTTCCTAGCGCTAGGCTGGGCTCTGCTGAATACTGGGGCATTAACCTGACCTCAGAAATTGCTCCTGCTGGAGTCAAGGGGAAACYTGCCCAGGCAAAAGCAAGTTCAGCCGTTTGGGGCTGTCCCATCATTTTTCATTTCATAGCCCTATAGCAGCGYGTCTGGCCCTTACACATCCATGCAGGACTGGAGCGTAGGAATTCACATTTCCCTCCTTCTGCCATCCCACCCTTGGATACTCCATTTATTCTCTTTCTAGCTGACACATAGATTTTATTCCTTTGCAGTGGCTTCCTAGAATGGCTCCAATTTGCAAGCAATGCCAAGACAAGACACTTTTARCAAAGACATAGTTATGATGTAAACAGAGGAGGCTGGCTCATATTGTATGAGTTGGTCCAGGCCATCTCAAGACAATGATTGCACATCCATCCTTAGAAACTGGCCTCACACAGCACTGTCRTATTCATTCGTGATACTTCATGATAAAACTAACCGATGACTTATGCAATAGCAATACCTTTCTCCTTTGGCATGAGGCTTGATAACTTGAATGAAGAGAGTGCYGATTTCCTCTTCAGAGATCCTTCAGCCCCTGTTAACAGCTCTTTTTGYACCGCCTCACTTCCCAGCTCACCAAACTCTGTTTCGAGAAAGGATGAGAAGTCATTCAAGGCCATCCTTCTCCCTGTGGCATCCATTTACAGCAGACGGTTCTGCCGTTCGCACATAAATAGCTCAGCAGYCACAGGTTTCCTTATTAACGAGCCTTCAGTCAACAGGGAAGGCTGTGAGGGCTATTACAAACAGGATGATGTCCTGGAAGAACAGGGCATATCTAGGGATGGCAGAGAAGAAAGGACAGATTCTGTTGTCCAGTGTCATCARCTTAGGTAGCCAAGGTGACTTCACCAACTTCTCCCAGTCACTGTAGCTRTAAAGATTTACCATGGTCAGATGATAACTGCAGAAGAAACTGCAGCAAACAGAGCATCACCCAGCCATGATCTGCTTTTGTGCAAACTCAGGCGGGGGAATTTAAGCCACTTCCATCAGCAGATTAACCCAGCTGACTCTGCACTGAAGTGAGCCAGTAACAGAGAGCTAGTGGTGGGGCTGAAGACCACTAATTTCATAACCTGCCACTGCCAGTTTTGCAATGATGGTCTAACCACAGCCTCAGACATGCTGGGGAAAAAGGARAAGGCAGATTTAGCAGAGCCCAGTTATAGCAGCAAACCTATGAAGGCACAGAGTAAGATACTTACCTTCCTCTGCCTCTGGCTCAGGAGATGTCTTTCCTTTTAGGATTCTTGAAATATGGGCAACAGAAGCTTTTACTTTTTCCTTCAGACTCTGCTCCACTGACTGCTCCACCGAATGAGACCTTGCATACGGCTTAAAGAGTCCTGGCTTGCTGTARAAGGAGCTTTTCTGCTTACCACTGGAGTCCTTTTGGGGGCCATACATTTCTTTATGACTCTCTGACCCTTTCCCCATGGCTAATGATTTAGTTGCCTTTGAATCCTCAGATATTTCCAAATGGTTCTTCCTGTTCTTGTCCTCTGCCTCTTCTCTGATGCACAGTCTTTTATCCTTATGCAAATGTCCTGCAGGAGGTGACCTTGCCCTTTCACCAAAAGGTATAAACCGTCTACCAGTTGGTTTGGGTGGAGGCTTTCTATAGTTCATAAATTCAAATGGAAAATAGACAATGTCATACAAGTCAGAGAAATTCAAATAGGCAGGCTCTACCTCTGATATGTCAAATTTTGGAGTTCCACTGCCAAGACTGGGTGTTTCATCCGACAGGTCTTTGATTTTCACTAAAGAAACTTCTGGATGTTTACCAGTGTCCTTGCTCACTGACCCTTGACTGGGTCTTTTTCCAGTGTCCAAGCTGTCTGTTGAGGAAACACTCACTTGGCTAGAAGTGGGGCTCTCAAACGCTAAGTCCTCCAGATGCTCACATTCATGAGGAACCATCTGTGCTCCCTGCCCTTCCAGTACCACTGACTCCTCACTCACGACAAGATAGGGTTCTGCAAGGTCATCCAGCTCAGAGACTTCTCCTCTTTTACCCCCTTGTACAGAAGGGAAGGRGGTGTCTGTGGGTGCTTGGCAACCTGGGCCTTTGTAGAACATCTCTGTGGGAGGAGAGATGTGCTTTCTGCATTCCTCCCCACCAGAAACTGACTCTGCCCAAATATTCATCTCTTCAGAGAGGGAAACCATCTCATCCACTAAGCCCTCCAGCACAGCAGACTCCTCATCACTGTAAAAAGAAGACCTGTGATGTGAGAGCTCCTGACTTTGATCCCTGCGGAGCGATGGTGGGACAGTTTTTCCGGCATCACAGTTTCCACTTTCTAAGGCAACGCCTCTACCCTCACCATAAACCTTTGGATGTTCCTCATATTCTAGCTCATAGACTGAAGCTGGAGCAACTTCTGGTGGTGAAGCAGTTAAGACACCTGGAGGCCCACCCTCCAGATCAGCAGAAACTCTGCCACTGGGATAGGCAGCCCTGTGCTGCTCAAACACCTGATGTCCATCCTTGGGGAAAGGAGCAGGCACAGTCTGTCCAGCTGCTCGGCTTCCACTTGCTGTCACAACAGATCTCACCTCACTGCGAAGTGATGCCTTTGGATGTTCTCGCTTTTCACTCTCACRGACTGAAGGGAGGCCAGTATTTTGGGAGGACACAGTTCTAGCTGGGTGTCTGCTCTCCAGAACAGCAGGCACCATGCCACTGCCTTCAGAAACCTTCTGGGGTTCAAGTCCCTCGACTTCAGCCTCATGGGCCAAACTGGGAACAACCTCTGYGACAGCTGAGCTTTCGCTCCTCAGAGCAGCAAGCCTCTCCTCCCTATGAGCTGGTCGTTCCCTTTCAGCCTGCCATGCTCCCTCGGAGACCGAAGTTGGCATTGATTTTGGTGGTGGGACTTTTGGAACAACGTGATGCTCTCCCTTCAGGACAGCAGATGCTGCGTCTACGTGAACAGGAGCCCTCTTGTGCGCTTGGCTTTCACCACCATGGGCTGACGGTGGAGTGATTCCTATAATACCTGGTCCTTCATCCCCCAGGACAGCAGATCTCACCTCTTTATAGGTCTTCAGCTTCTGATGATTACCTTCATCAGCTGTGTGCAGAGCAGGTAGGGTACCTGGCTGTTTGCCCACCAAGATAGAAGTTGCTGGAACACTTTGACCAGGAAGTTCCYGACTTCTGTCTTTACATACTGGAAGTGAATCAGTTTCTGTTTGTGGGCCTGTTAAAACAGCAGAGCTTTCATGCTCCGTAAGATCAGATTTGGCAACACTATGAGCAGAAGCCTTCTCGTGTGAATGTTTCTGCCTTTTGTCTTTCCAAGGTGGAACCGGGGCTGTTCTTTTGATAAGCAAGCTTCCACCTTTTAGATCCCGATGGATGTCGGTACAGTGAGCAGACTCCTGGGGCAGATACACACCTCCCTTACTTGTCGGGGCTGACTTGGAGGTGGTCTCTGACCGCGTGAGGGTTGAAACGGACTGTTTGCCCTCCTGAAAAGCAGTGTCAGAGGCACTGCAGGGGGAAGATTTGCCCTCCATGCTTTCACATTTTTGAGCTGATGATGCAGGTACATCTGAACACTGGGCAGTTAGAATGGGGCTTTTGCCTTCCAAATCTTCAACTTCGTCCTCAATGTAAGTAGCTTTTGACTTCTTCAGTAAATGTTTCCTATTCTCACTCCTGTGAGGTGACACTGGAAGTTTCTCTAGCTGTTGCACAAAAACAGTTGGGCACCCATTACCCTCACATTGTGTGGAAGGAGGGGGCTGCTCATCTGACCAATCCTTGCTGGSTCTCCTAAAGTCCTCTTGCTTTGAAGTGTCTACATAACATCCCTTGCCAGGCCCCGCAGAAAYGTCACAGTGGCCACTGCCTTCAGGGCAACTTTCCTGTGACAATATATCACAGTCTTCTTCCAAAATATCTTGTTCCCTCACTGATCTTGAGGCTCTCAGCCTGTAGTCATCCAGGGAACGGCTTCGGCTAGCACCAGCAATGGCAGGATGTGGTGGTTTCCTTGCAGTGTCAAATGAAGCTGATTTGGTCAAGGAACCAAGCAAACTTTCCCTGTGATCATCTCCATCGTCAGACTTTCCTTCTTCTTCTTCCAGTTCGAACTGCTCTAGAAGGGGTTCACGGAGACCACTGAGGGGCACCTTCGAATATCCAGCTTTCCGGAAAGTCCTTCTGGCTCTGTCCAGGTGCCTTCTGAACTCCCTGCCTGGTGAGGAAGGCCCCCTTGCAGGTAGCTCAGCTGCTTGGCTGTAGAAAGTGCTTTTAATGACACTCTGTCTAGGAACACAGACAGATGGCTTTTCTGTCCCATCCCCAGCCTTTTCAATTCTGTCCTTATCAGACAAAAATATGTCTGGTTTTTCTTTCTGACATAGAWGCGATGTGCTTTCTGTGGAAGCCCTCACTGATGAAGGCTCAGCAGCACCGCTTCTTTGGGACTGCTCTGCTCTTTCATCTTGAAGTCTGGGATGGASCCCCTCCTCTTTCTCCTTTAAGATACTTGTCGTGAGCTCTTTGCTTTCTGTAGGTGATTTGTCCCCCACCTCMGCTTTCACTGAAGCATACTTCTTCCTCATGGGTTTTACTGGAGGGACTGCGATTTTGGAGTGCTTCTCTTCACTTGCATGTTTTGGAGGCTCCTGATGGCTTARTGCATCAAATATGGACAAGTGCAGTTCAGGTGTAGAGCCAAAGTGTCTCTTCTTGGGGAAATGTGAGTTCTCGTTGTCTGAAGAGGAGCCACTGGTACTGGATGAAGTGCTTTCCTCAATAAGATGTCGGGAGATGGCCAGGGAGGTGTTGTCGTGAGTCCTTTCTAGGATTTCTGGGATAGACCGCATTACTAGTATGGATTTATAGCACATCAGAGACCGCTGAAAAGCAAAACRAAATACAGCGCAATCAGATGGAAACGTGGCAGGAGTATGGTAAAGCAAGCATACCAAAATGAACTTCTGCACTCTTAAATACCACACATACTAGTTTAATAACACATTGCCACCCTTTTGTACRTATCGTCAATCCATTTGCTCTCCAAGTCTTCCTCTCCTCTCATTCACAGGGGTGAAACTATATTGACTTAAGGGGACAGACTTGCTGTTGTGAATGGGGAAGCAGGACCCTGCTTGAGATTTTCAGAGACAATCTGGCCACTCAAAGCAGATGGAAAMGGAGTTTTTGGATGGAACACATCAGATGAGAGCCTAGCTGGAGTAAATGGCCTTAAATCCGTCCACTGCAGTACAACCTACAGTGACTTAGAGCAACAGAAGACCTACCATACTGTAGGAGATAGGATTCATCTGCTCTAACTTCTGCCATGTGAGACATCTCAACTGAAGTTGAGCAGCTGGCCTCCCCTTACAGCCAACAGAGAGAAACAGGCATCTTCAGAAGGCAATCAATCTGATTATTTTAGGAAACTTCAGGAAAAGAGGAATCTACTTGGGACCTGTCTATAATTCAGTAGCGATTGCAAAGGCAGCTGAGGGTACCTAACTTAGAGACAACCATGCGTCTTACAGGCACCTGCATTAGACCAGATGACTTCCAGGCAGTAAAAGTCTAGATAATTTATTTCTGCCACATCCATCGACCAGTCTCTCCTGGGCTTATTTCCCATTCATAACCAAGCTGAGATCTCTGCTGTGCTCGCTGTCTTAGCCTGATAGACTTTAAAAGATGCAAATGTAATTAAAAATAAATATAACTAAAAAGAACCAACATAGATTAAGGCCAACTCACCTGCCACTTGCTCCGAGCCACAATGAATTTGAGCTGCTTGGTATTAATGAAATGAGCTGCTTCGAGGGGGAGATTATGCTGCCAGGTGGAATGAGAGGAAAATCATTCGTTAAAAAATCCTGACTTCATTTCCTGAGAAGTTTTTTTTTAGGATTCCATCTGTCCAGAATTGTTTARTTTAGGAAAGTTACAATAGACCAAATGCTACAATCCCCTCGGGGCTAAATTGTAGACAATTTCAGCTTTTCAATGATGAAAGTAAGCCTTGTTCAATGCATGTCATTAAATTCCTTTTGTTTTTTTGTTAATTTTTAGCTCTTCTCCTTAGTAGTTTAAGGCATTGGAATATAAGCCATAACTTTGCTCTGCAAAGCCACAGTTTCCTTTCTRTACAGACATGTTATATCTGCTCATGTCAGTAGTAATGTTTATCTTTGGAAAGGAAAGATATCTTGGCATGTAAACACCAATGTGTCTCCTTTTTCTGGAGAGCCATGCCTGAGCTTCTCTGTAGGACAGAAAGTAGGAGACCAAGAGAAAAAATGAACCAGCAAATAATATCAAGCACCTTTAAGAGCTGCCCTTCCAAAGGTCTCTTCCAACCTCAATATTTTTAATGACTACTAAAGAACCAGGACAAACTTACCATGAACCACTTGTGGGAAAGACAGTCCAAAGCACTAGGCCTGGCTCTGGTAAGAGAAAAGATGACCATTTTAGTAGCAAGTCACTTGCAACAGCAACCAAAAGATCTTCCTGAAGGTGCTTGCTTCACGTGGACACACGCATACACCGTCCTTAGGCTGCTGTTTTAGAGCTGAGAAGCCAAACAGACAGGCAGAGGCTTTCAACCCAAGGTTTCCTTCCCTTGAGGTGAAATGATCCTCTTTTTTCAGTCTGAGACTCCCTGCAGATCCTCAGGAAGACCCCATGGCACGCTGCAGGGAGCCTCTTCAAGGGCGTCGAAAACAGCCCTCGGACTGATTTTGACTCTTTAGGTGGCCAGAGCAAAAACAGTTTTCAGTGGGCAGAAAGAATAGAAATGAAATTAAAAAGCAAGTGCCTGCAAACATGCCTTCAAGCCGCCTTTTGTACTTGAAATTGCTTAATGAATATGGTTAATATTATTTAATTCTCGCATAACTCCCTCTATACCAGTCCTTGCTCTTCCCACTTCTCTATGTCATTTCAGAAACTCGTCTGCCTGGAGGAGTCAGGGAGTAAGGACATCACCATACCAGAAACAGGCCAATTTGGCAAATTGCCAAGTTGTGTTTTGGGTAATGGGGAATAATAAAGAAGAATTAGGGCATAACGCGCCACATCTCACTCAGCTTTCTACTTTTCAAAACAACCGCAGCTCTGATGAGCTGAGATCTGCCTGCTGAGACACCAACATCTTTGCACACCGGCTGTAGGAAGCACAAAAGTGCACTCACKTGGGGTGCTGCTGTAGGATCCCTTTCATAAAGTCCTTTGCATCTTCACTCAAGTGAACAAAATCAGGAATGGTCCATGAAATTTCCCCATTCTGGATATTTAGAAGGGTTCGTCTGTCGTTCTCCCCAGCAAATGGAGACTTGCACGTTAGGCTTATTTATTGAACAACATAAAATAAAAGGAGACAGACGTTAGACTTTTATTTGCTGTTCAAATGACAGAAGCACAAATGCTTACATGGGGCTTTAAAATGCTTGAGGGACTCCATGCGTGGGACTTGCAATGCTTGTGAGCAGCGCGTCCACTAACAGAGCATCTTTCACCCCAGCRTTACATGGCACCTAACTGAATTATTTATGTCTGTGTCACAGGTAAGGAGCTGTGACCCTACTGTCACAGCTCCAGTAGGGTGTTGGCTAAAACAGGCAAGGGGGAGACTGAACCTCATCCACCAGTCTCATTGCTAACTGCAAGGAGAGCAGCTGTCAGGTCTTCAAGGWGGGACAATGACCAAAGTCCTGGGTAACAAGGAAAGAGTCAGTAAAGGAGAAAACCACAAAAGAAATTTCCCTTGTTATAAGAAGGACTCAATGCTTCACTCAATGCTCTGACTGACAAAGGGATATTGAATSAGTCTTTCCAAGAAGATTTATTTACCTTAAATACGTGATGACTCCAACAGCCCTGAGGAGAGAGGGAACACAAATGTCAGGTGTTYGGCACTATTTCTCGATCCTTTTCAAGCACACRGCCCTTCTTCCTGCCACTAGGCACCCTGGCATAGTGAGATCATGTCTTCTCCTCACCTTTCCAAGGAAAATAAATCCCCAAAGCTATTGTTTTCACTCTTCAAACTTTTTCCCTTCAACATTTTTTAAAATTGTTCTCATGTAATCCTCCGTTTTTAAAGCACACATAGAGGAGAAGACTCAAAATACTTTTTTTGGAGTATGTTTGCCTTTTCTAGAAAGCCCTGTAGGATCATCCTCCCTAGTTGCTGCCTCTAAATAAAGATCATCATCTTTAAGATGCTCCTTTGCATTAATTAGCTGTCAGAGTTCAATTATGGTTGAACAAAATAGACAGAAGGAGCTTTAAAGAGCCCTGATGAGGTTTGGATTCTCAGTGTTCACTTTCAGTTTCCTGTGTTATTATCACTACTCCATTTACTTATTAATGATAAATGGAAATTCAGGCCATCTAGGGCAAAAGCTTTTTAGAAAGATGACAGRTTACCAGATATCGGTTGCTTTTGACACTGGTGACTGAGAAACAATTTCTGGGGCAACAAACTCYGGAGACCCGTATTTGCTGAACTGAGGTTCAAAGGGCGTGATCTTCTGAGCAAATCCGAAGTCACAGAGCTTAAGGTCTTCCCTTTCAGGATAAACCATGAGGATATTCAGCGGCTAGTAAATGAAATAAAATAAAAGGGAGAAATTTTTGTTGAAAGCATGCAATATTTTCAATTGTAAGAATAACTTGAATAGGGAACGCCCATTCCCTGACCAACAAGAGGCTATAATAAGCTAGACCTGCCATTGCACGTTACCTTAATGTCCAAATGAAGGACGTTGTTGTCATGAAGATATTTGATTCCTTCCAAAATTTGCTTGATATACAATTTGACCTAAAAATTAAATACATTATTAAACAATTATTGAACATTATCAGTAAATAAGAGGGTCCCTGATTCCACCAACATTTTTAATATATAAGAGAGGGAGATATTGAACTAGAAATACTTTTAAAACTAGAATGGATTTCTTATATTAGTCTTGCAATTGAAATAACACGTGAACCAAACATTACCCTGTGGAATGAAGCTGTGCCTCGTGTGTGACAGCATTACCCTGCTGGAGCCTTCTATATGTGAAAAAGCCCTTACTTTAAAAAAAACCAACCCTACAAACATGCAAAAAAGAGATACAGAAATCTTCAAGTTTGATGAACCTTATCAGCTGACTAACTTATCTAACTCAAACTCAGCTCTGGCTTTGTGTAAATCAGGAAATACATTTAAAACACAAATACATTTTAAAACTATGTTGGAAACCTATTTTCTTGACTATATGTAGATCCAATCTGACTATGACTGAATAAGGAGTGAAGATAGCTTCAGCTTTGGAAGTCCTCTACCTTTGACATTTTATAGTGTTAGCTGACAATTGATCTTTAAAGGTCCCTTCCAACCTAAACCATTCTATGATTCTATATTTCCCTCTGAGTATTTCTAAGAAAAATCAATTTTACCAATAAATATGGGACACCTGGGTACTRGATGGGAGACGTGAAACATTTTGAACTTTGAGCACCAAGGATCTCAAAAAAMCCCTTAGAAACCGTAATTTCAGCCTTTGGTTTGGAGACTGAAAGGGAGTGGATAGAAGTACAGTTGTGAGGGGATAAAACGTTATTAAGCAAGTGAAGAAACAGAAGCTCCAGGTGACAGATAGCAAAGAAATGATGATAATAGAGCAAATATCATCTATATTAGGCTGAATGCAATGCTGGTGGTCACAACCACTGGCTGTTTCTAGTTATTCCCCGAAGAAACTCAACTTAGTAATGAAAACTGATGGGAACACRTTTTAAAGGCTGATTCTGTTTTGACAGATTAACACTGGTTCAAAGACATTCCTCATATTCAGAAAGGAAAACGCAGCTGGAAGGTGCTCTGGTGGTACCCACCAACTCTGGACTTTCAAATGAGAAAGAAAGGTTACCTCTGCTTCAGTGACGACACCCTTCTTGAACAAACGGTCAAGGAGCTCTTCGCTGGAGCATCTGACAACGGCATTCAGGGAAAACAGAACTACAGTTCAGTGCTTATTTTTACTGTGTAACCACCTCTATCCAGCTAACAGCAGAATTCACGAGGTGATCTCCGGCAACGCGATGTGCGTGTAATTCATTAAAGTCTCTATTGCAGCAGTGTCCTCCGTGCAGAATTGGGCTGCTCTAAACCTGTGCTCCCTACAAGCAGGARCATGGTGTCGCATGTGCTAAAACCTACCTGTTGGCTATGGGCTTTTCTGCTCTGCACTGCATTTTCCTGGTGCTCACCCAGACTGGGTCTCATGGAAACAGAGTCCTTCGCTTCCAGACATTTCAGAAAAGAGTTTTGGTGCTTAACAACTCATTCACACTTGTATATACAAGTATCGTGATTTTTCCTAAGACAGCAGAAACATAGTACTTCAGTGAAGGTCTCACAGAGCTATGCTGTCCYGCAGTGCAGAGAAAGATTGTGTGTGTCCTTTTATCTCAGGCAAAACCTAAAAATGGTTAATTGCTTAGTTGTTTAATAAATGAGCTCTACCTAGTATTTCCTAGCCTCCTCGGACAAGCAGCACAGAAAAGGATACAACTCCAGAATCAAAATCAGTGTTTTCCGTGTTTCAAACTGATCCAGGAGCCTGGTAATTCTGTCGTGGGACAGAGAGGCAAGAATATCCCTCTCCTGATGCGCTCGAGCCTTCGTTTTGCTTCGTAGAGGTATGAATTTGGCAGCACAAGACACTCTGTTCCCTTTGTGTACAACTCGTTTCACAAAGCTGAAGCAGCCTCTGTGTAAAAATCAGAGGACAAGCCCTGCTCAGACTGGGTTCAAAGCCCTCTGCACAGCAGGTGTAGACCTTTCCACGTCCCAGCCTTTGACAGCTCCCTACTGCTCAAGGCTTAAATTCTCCAACATAAAAAGCTCATTTTCCTGTATGTGAGATGCTATTGCCCTCTCCTGGCTGTCTCCAAAACTAAGCAAGGAGTTCACATCAAGGGAAAAGCTCTTTCAGGTGATAGAGCCTTGTGCTGACAAAGGCTGATGCTCTYGGATCCCTTGGACGGACACGGTGCTTGTGCATACTATGGGCTATGGGCTTTTGGTACTAACATTGCCAAGAAGCCATACCTGGGCACCCATCCTGCCAGCCTCTGGCTGGTATTTTTTTCTGGCTGGAACTACCTGAACCTATGGGCTGTATGGACTCTCCCATCCTCTGTCAGAAACCTCAGGAAAGTGTTTCCAGCGCACCTGCAATGGGGTGACCTCCCAATTCTGCCAGTACTTTCAYCTTTCCAGACTTTTGCACAGCTGGACCCACCTCTGAGTCTGGTTACACATGCTCAGCAGCTCAGATGGGCAATTAGATATTCTCCGGCAGTGATGCTATAAAGTTGGAAAATGCATTTACCTTCCAATCTCCTGCTTAACCTCATAAAGTGAATGAAGCTTTCTCCTGGTGGCCACTTTCTTTGCTGCTTGGTCTTTCTTAGCTTTGGAAATGAAGGAAAATATAAGTGTTAATATTCAGACAACAATACCTTGCTAATAGCGTACAAAGTTATTACAGCAAGTGAAGAAACAGGAGCTCACTACAAGAAGGACATTGGCCCCTCACTACAAGAAGGACATTGAGGTGCTGGAGCGTGTCCAGAGAAGGGCGACGAGGCTGGTGAAGGGTCTGGAGAACAAGTCTTATGAGGAGCGGCTGAGGGAGCTGGGGTTGTTTAGCCTGGAGAAGAGGAGGCTGAGGGGAGACCTTATCGCTCTCTACAACTAYCTGAAAGGAGGCTGTAGCGAGGCGGGTGTTGGTCTCTTCTCCCAAGTAACAAGTGATAGGAYGAGAGGAAATGGCCTCAAGTTGCGCCAGGGGAGGTTTAGATTGGATATTAGGAAAAATTTTTTCACTGAAAGGGTAGTCAGGCATTGGAACAGGCTGCCCAGGGAAGTGGTGGAGTCACCATCCCTGGAGGTGTTCAAAAAACGTGTGGATGAGGTGCTTCAGGACTTGGTTTAGTGGGCATTTGTACTGGGTTGATGGTTGGACTCGATGATCTTAGAGGTCTTTTCCAACCTTAATGATTCTATGATTCTATGATTCTATGATTCTATGATTCTATACAGGACAATTTAAGGCAGGAAAAATTACAGGGGTCCTCTAAACTTCTGCACAGATTTAAGTGGAGCTGTTCAATGACAGAACCTGTCAATATGAACTTTGGGGCTGCATCTTCACCTGACATAAATCAGAAGAGCCAGGCTAAAGAGCAGAACACCGCGAGGGACATGGCTCCACTTATTTCTGTGGCCCATTGTATCAGTTCGTCATGTAGAGACGCAGAGAAGTGGAGAAAAAAAGTAGAGAAAAAAATAATCTCATTTGTATATATATATGTAGGTCATTAGATCATTTGCTTTTATACTGGATCCTGCCATTCTGGTAATATACAAATTCTATGCAGGAATACAGAGCAGATACCATAAGGGTACCAGAAGACGACTGCAACAGAGTACATATTGCAACGACTATGGAGGCACCTCCTGCAGCTGAAAGAATGACATTACCTTCATGTAYGATAAGCTCTGCTTTGCACAAAACCTCGCCTCCTGCATTTTTGGCAACACAGGTATAAACACCACCATCTTCCGAGACGGCATTGTCCACGACTAAGAAATAAGTTGTTCCTTCCTTCCCTTGATGGAGCCTGTTGCTGTCTGTCAGCAATGAAGTGCCCTGAAAGAATGAAATGACATTTTGGCACTGGAAAAACCAAGGTGGAAACAGATATTTCTTCTCTTCAAGAAACGAGATACAGGAGCAGAGCTACAACACAGACCGTTTAGGCTAGCAAATCTCGCTAACAAAATGCTGGCTGAAGAAGTCCCCCATGTCTAACTGTTTCTCTGCTTCCACATTACCCAATAACATTTTTGTTTCATAACCCATTCGTAGGAATAGAGGCTTGGGAGGGATCACCAGGACTATGTGGTTTATTCTYCAGCACTTCCAGCACACCATGCCTGAGCAGTCAGGCCAGGGAGCACGAGGATCAGCTACTTTGCTCCTGCCTGGTTCCACCTTGTGCTGGCACTTGTGCTCCTTAATATATTCATAAATGCTATGAAAAAAGGGACAGGAGGGAGTGTGTGTGACACAGAGAGCAGATTATGAAGGTTTGCAAAAGGACCTTATGAGACCGCCTATCTGGGCAGTAAAATGCCTGATAAATGTATATAATACAATAAATGTAAAGTGATGCAACCCTATTCCACCACATGAAATCTTGGTCTCTGAGCTGTTCCACTGGAGCAAAACTTTGAGTTACACTAGATCACTCCATGGCAGCACCAGCTCAGTGCTTGGCGGCAGTCAAAAAGTGCCAGACGTTAAAAATTATTAGGGAAGAAATGAAGAATAAGACAGAAAGCATCATCTTATAAATCCTTGGTTTGCCCAGGGTGTGGTACCGTTGCAGCAATGTTCTTTCTGTAACAGCTTCCAGATGAGGATTGACAGAGCAAGTTGGGGCTCTTCAGCCTGGAAGGGAGGCTCTAGCAATATGACACGACACAGCTGAACAGAATTACGAATAGCCTAGTGAGTGGGCAGGGATTAACTTTTCATGGTACAMGATGTAAGAGCCAACACATGAAGCTTGTGGTAAATATGTACAGAAGAGCCAAAAAGAGGTGGTACTTCAGGCAGCATCCTGTCATTGGGTTGARCTCCTTGAGAAAGGACACTGTACATGCCAGACATTTGCATGGGTGCAAGAGGAGACTGGGTAAGCACGTGGAGAGCTTTACTGTGGGTTAGTAAAAAGATAAAAGTTCAGCTAGCTTGCARTAACTCCGAGCTGAAAATGTCAGAGATTTGCAAGAATATTAACRGTGTATTGCATATTCTTGCCTTGTTCTTATTCTTTTCAAGGTGTTCAGGTGTGTGCATGTGCATGTGTGTGTGTGTGKGGGAGRGGGTTCTTTGCATTTTTCTTGTTTTTTAAGGTTATTTTGTCTCATCCTTGCACTTCCCATACAGAAAAAAATTGGAATAAAACTTGTGTGTACAAAACACTTAGTTGGACAGAAGAGTTACAGATAATCATTATAGAACAACACTGGSTTATTTCAGGCGCACGACAATATTCTGAGGAATAGTAAATTATTTCTTGTTCCTTTCTATGGGATATTCGTTGTCCTTAGTCACACTCATTTCACCAATTAGCTGCAGAAAAGGTACAGARCCTGGAAGTCACATTGACAGTTGGAATAAACCACTCTTAATCCCATCCCTGACCCCAAAAGTACAGCACACATCTTGATGGCTGTCAGGCAGGAACCAATCTCCCTTCCTGCCCATCTTGGTCCCCAAAACCATCTTGGTTGCCCTCTCTGCGAAAGGAGCCACGGTGACACTGGAGACAAGACAGGGTGAGATGCGAGGTTGGTGGTTCCAGTSAGAACTGCAGCTGGCTCAACAAAGTCTATAGATATATCCCAGAGTCAGTGTGGGATGAAAGAGCAAAAGAAATTCCCCACAGAAGCACTGCACTACARTCCTTTCTGTGGTCCTTACTCCCAGCCAGAGAAAAGTCTGCGCTTACCTTAAACCACAGAACAGTAGGCTGAGGGGTTCCTTCAATCACTGCCTGAAATTTGGCACGCTCCCCAGCGTTCACCTGCACATCCTCTATTGTCACTTGCATATAGGGAGGACCTGGTGAGACACAMGGGTTTGCTGCATGCACAATACCATAACTTTATTCATAGTGTGCTGATGTAGGCTGAGTTACTCAAATGGGATTTATGGGACTGGCCATTTAGGATATAACATTARCTTAATGTCAAATCAAGAGATATCACAGCAATATATTTGTGTTTCTTTATACTGGCATTACTTTTAGGCTTCTTATCTTCATGCTTATCTGTTACTTTTTGTTTAATAAACAGTTACTGCTCAAGAAATGGAAGTATTTTAAAAAAACAGCCATTAGGAGTTATTACCAAAAGAGAAGACAATGACAATCACGAGATGTGGGAAAGGGAAACAAGGTTCTTACTTACTTGTTGGGGTCTTCTCCTCAGTCTTATACACACAAGTTCTTTCCGTGGTCTCAATATAAACTTCACTGTGTACGTCCCAGACCACATCTCCTTCTCTTCTGTACCAGTCTCCTGCCCCCGCGGCTGGTGATGTTCTTTCATGAAGCCCAAGAGAAAAGAWATTACGTAGTCACATACAACTACAGAGATACAGGATTATTATGCCCTACCATTGGTCTGTGTGTTTAGCCGCCAGACAAATAATTATTTACTTAAAATTAACACAAGGAGAATTTTGTTTTGGGGGAATTAATTTCTCTCCAACCTTTTCTATCCTTCTTGCACAATGCATGTGTGAACAGGATTCTAAAAATAATAACAAAGCTACAAGAATCCGTTCAAGTCACCRCCTGCTTCCTCCACCACAGAGGACTTGCTTTTCTTGCAACAAAGTCTGTCACATTCGGAAATCTGTATGTTGAGATGGGTATTTACCTGGTAATAGGAACAGTGCGCTCCTGAGTGCTTTTGTCTCCAGCAGCTGTCTCTTCATGGGAAGGACCGGGGCTGGGCTTTGGCACACTTGGTTCTTCAGCTGGAACCTGCTTTTGTGCTTTGTCTGGCAGCAGAAATGGGGCAAGTTAGACACGTCACCTATGATGGCACACCTGAAACCCAGGGCAAACCTTTGRAGCCATCTCTAGTCTGCCTTGTGTCAGAACCGAGTCCGTCTGACCTCAGCTGAGTGCAGTCACTGAAGCTAAGAGGAGAATTTGGCCCTTTTGAGAAGACCACATGAAGCCAAGGGCTTGAATAACATCAGAGAGACTGAATGGTGGCATATCGCTGACTGGGCAAAACTAACTTTTCTGTGAGGAAACACACACAGACAAAAGTAGGAAAGGCAGTCAGTAGGGACTAGAAGAAATAGGATGACTGGAAGGTTAGCGTGAGTTCAATACATCCTTTATAGGAGATAATTTAACTGTGTACGAGTTCCAGCTCATGGCTATGRTGAAATCACAGAATCATAGAATCATTTAGGTTGGAAAAGACCCTTAAGATCATCGAGTCCAACCGTTAACYTAACACTACGAAGTCCACCACTAAACCACRTCCCTAAGCACCACGTCTACATGTCTTTTAAATACCTCCAGGGATGCCCAGCGTTAGCTTCGTACACGTGAATGCTTCAATTAAACTTTGCGTTATGAGAACAGTTCTTGACTCACTGGTGCAATCACAGACAGCATCAGTGAAATGAGTAAGCTTACATCGAGGTAAAACTAGTGATCAAGGCAGGCCCTGGCTGGGCGTACAACTAATATAGAGATAATACGGAGGTATGCTAATATGGAGGACCTGATGACGTTATAACATCAGCATTGGTGCACCTCCACTGGGTTCTTTGAAAATGTCCTCGTACAACTCCAAGTTACACCAGAACAAGGTTTGGCATCTGGGGCTTATAGGAACAAGGAAACAAAAAGATGGTGCAGCTTGATAGCAGTTCAAGTATTGTTCTTCTTTTATTATTAATTATTTTATCAGGTATATCTTCAAAAACTGGTTGATCTTCCATTCCAAAAAAACTGATTGTCTTTTGACATTGACCACTGGAGTCACCCCATAGGATAAAGTGCATCATCTCCTTTTTCATCTGAGGAGAAAATGTTAATTCAAGAGGAGTCTTCTCCCCAGCAGGAAGGGACTTTTGGGGGAGAACTCTAGGGATGTTTGGTGCTGGCTGGTTTTGGAAAAAAGCAGCAGTTTCTAGAAATCACATAAAACAGCTGTATTGGGATGGAAAACACGGTTATTCAAGGCATTACTAGCAGGATCAGAGATCCCAGGTTGGTGGGATTGTGCTTTCCTATTGCCAGCAGTATCGAAATATTTGCCTTCTTTTTATTCAAAGCATGTGATTATAGGGACAGTTGTCAAGTCTCCATCTTATTAAAATAATTCCCTATATTAATAACACGTTTAGTTTTCTCAGATGAAAGGACTGCAAAACCATCTCATTCACTATTCTATTATGTCTGTAGTTATGTTTCAGGTAATAATCTGCTAGTTGATGTTTTCCTTATGATTTTTGAGTCATCCCGCTTCACCAGAGGATTATTTTCACAGATTATTTCCTACTAGAAAGGAAAAAAGGTTTTAAAGCCCTGTCATTTTTTTTTATGCAGTTATTTTGGATCTGATTCCATGAAACGCTTCTATCCTTGTTAAGTTTTAGACAAGAAGATCTTTTTTTTTTAAACAGCATCTGGAGTTTGAGGACTGAAGGCTACTTGACATTGTCCTTTTAAGTTAATACTGGTGGAGGACACAGAGACAGCTTAGACAAGTTGCTATGGCAGAAGCAGAAGGAATAGTAGAAGGGTTGCCACTTATTAATATTTTTTTTTAAAACAATGCAAGGATGAAAGACTTGTTCTGGCAAGACCAGTTACACACATCATTGGTTTTAGTCACACGGAAACTGCTAAGGAGTCTATCAAAGCTCCAGGGCCAGTGAAATGCAGGTGAACTTGATGTACTCAACATCCTAGAAAGTCTCTGACAGTTGATACAGGGGTGTTAAACATATTTCCAGCTTTTTTATGGCAAACAATAAAAGAAAAGCAACCTCCCTTACCTGCCCCACCAAATCAAAAAACAAATGACTTCTATAAATGTAAAGGAGGGATCCCACCCCTCCTTCTCCCACCAAAAAACTTGAAGCAAGTCCAGGGTCAAAAGCCCAAAGGTGGAAAAAATCCCCAATCTCTCCATTTTAGCCAGGTGATGAACCAAACTGTACTTCAGACACAGTTTTCAGACACCTCCTGTTTCCGGAAAGATCTGCCCCAAACTTGTGTCCAACCTAACCCCAACCCACAGCCCCATGATTCTTTGAGTCTGAATGTCCTCTCTTAATCTTCAACTGCTTAAAACACAATGAAAAAGAAAAATGAGGGAAAGAATACTATTATTGGCGTGTTCAATATTTTTGTCTCTCTTGACTCCCATGGGACATTTTCCGGATTCATACCAAACCTACCATGCCCTCCAGCAGACTGGGTTTGGGTACTGGCTTCATGAACTAGCACAGAGGGCCCGGCTGCTGTTTCCGAGTGGTCTGAAGGAACAGACCCAGGAAGGCCAAGGCCACCGKCTCCTCCTCGCATGCCCGGGGGAAGAGTCACCAGCAGTGACGCCGAGTCCACAAGTTTCTTCAGAGCTGTCTTGATCTCCTTATCAGCACGCTGAAGTGAGGCCTGGACAGAAGTCTCCATCTCTGACTGTGGGGAAGTCATTCCTATAGACAAGAAGAACAGCTTTTCTCTCTTCAGGGTAAAAAGAAAATAGCAGCATCATCMAACCCATGGAAATATTTGCAATTGTATCGTTTTCCCCTCCTAGAGCAGAGACCTGATGCAGAAATTCTTATTCCATCAAGAGGGAATGTAGCTAAGACTTACAATAAGAAGGCTGGCACAACACGCTTCGGAAAGACATATCTCRCCAGGTTGAGGACACTGTGCCACCCTGCACACACACACAGCCTCTCCCCAGACAGCGGAACAAAGGATCCATCTCCCAACTCAATGCTATGTTGGCCGGTCTGTCAAAAATAGCTTTATTAAGATCAATGAAATGAACCCAGCRGTGACCTATTGCATTGATGCAGACCCTACGTGCAAGGAGGACGTTATTCTCACAGAGAAGGAGTGAGCAGGTACCAGCCTCATCGGGGACTCTGGAGAAGGGCAAGGGAAAGAAGGGAGGGCTGCTTTGCTTCATGAGCCTGTAAGTCTGAGAGGATGGCAGAAAAGCTACTCCTTGCAGAGTAATGTATTTGTCCTACTTTAAAATATCTGAATATTTTTGCTGGGCTTTGCACTAGAAGGTACCTGAGACTTTTAAATTTGTACTGGACTATGCCTTTGCAAGATGCTCTAGAAGTAAGGTCACCTGGTCTGTACAGTAATCCACAGCAGTTGTGTGTAGGGAAGCATTATACAGAGGAAGRTATAACTTCTGCCTCCAGAAACTCACAGTCTTGAAGGCAGAGAGAAGACAAAAGCTTTCCMCACAGAAAAATGGATTTTCAAGCGTACGTCTTTGCAGAATAGCTACCCAGGAGACAAATACCATGGTCTCATCTCCAGTCAGTGCTGGTAGAAGAAGCTAGGCTAGGATGGGATCATAGGACCTCAGGAGCTCATCTCATGCAATCTCCTGCCCAATACACCTTCCACATATCTTGAAGAGGCACAGCAAAGTGACAGATGATATCTAGGGAAGTCCTCAAGTAACCATAAAGACAGACAAAATACATGTCAAATTAAGATAATTCATCATGTTCATGATGTGATTGCTTGCCAAGCAAGAGTGCAAACTTGAACCATCATGTGGTTCAAGAAAAAATAAGAGCACTTGCACGCAAAGAGCTCTGACTTGTTTAATGTCATTGACACAGGAGCATGTCCTGTAGCTGTTTTGATTCTGCTCCTTTCCTGGCCTTAAGAAAGTAAATTCCCGTGATAGACCTTAGCAGGTAAAGTTGAAGGCTATGTTTGAATCYGCTCCCTTTGAAGACACTTCACTTGATTTTTGTTTTTAATGTCCTCCCCATGAGCATAGTGGTTATGAAATATTTCAGTTGTGGGTTTGTTGATGGAAAAAACAAGTTTTGCTCATATGGTATCCCAGACTGCCCATCAGCACTGGGCTGGGTGGAAGATCTTTAAATATTTTCTTAGATAAATATTTCGATTCTCTAGTGTTCCTGTTGTGATTGCTGCCAACTGGTGCTGGCCTAGGAGCTGGGCAGCTGTCAACAAGTGAACTATTTGGAAAGGCATGAAACACTCTTAGTATCTCTTAATGAGAAAATATATTCACAGGTGTATATATATATATACACATACACAGGTTATATGTAACCACAGGTCTCCCCAATGCCGCTAATACCACCACTTTCCTCCCTGTTTAGAGGTGTTACACACTATGATTCAAGCTGCTGACCTGAGGAACTTTAATATTAGCTGAGGTACATCAAACTAACGCTGCAGTGATGACACACCTGCGATGGACAGCCTGTTTCCCAATTCTAAAATCTCAGCTGTGAACCTTTCATTCCCACATGTCCTTCAGCCAAKAACCAGGAACACAAGACTGACACGTATTTTGAAGTTCCAATTCAGCCTCAGAGAAGGACCCAAGAGGATGAGCGTCATTCAAAAATATTGACTCATAGCTCTGAGTTGGAAGTATCCCTAAAACCAGGTTCTTTCACTTCAACACTTCTGAAACTGTCCATAAAAAAAGGAGCCAGAGCCCAACTGCATTAATGTTCTTGGATTGCAACCCAGCTCCTGCTGAAGTCAATGGGAGAAGTGAATGAACTAATGGACTATCAAGTGCCGTGAACAGAGAAGAACACAGAAACCCAGCGAGTTCAGTGACAGCTGATGCAAGACATTTATTGATATAAACTCAGCATCTAACAGCATATCCTGCATTTAATTTTTTTGTGTGGTTTTTTTTTCTTTTTGTACCTCAAGCAAACTGAAGTTTCCACTTTATTAGTACCCATTTACCTGCAGGAATTTTAGTAAAACATTCTTTGTATTAAAATTTTTAATACAGCTSTATGTTTTCATCTGCAAGAAATAAATCCCCACACGTCTCATTAGTTATCTACATAGTTCAATCACTTACAAGCATAATTTTTAACCTCTAGGAAAATATTTTGAAAGTATATGTAATGAACTTTTCATAAACCTTTCACTTTTTGAACAGAGTCCTGCATAAGATTTAAAAAATTCCTTTCAATTGATTCTCTTTTGCTTAAATTTCAAAAGAAAATGTAAACAGATGTTAATTGCTTTGAGATAATGAATCAAAGTAWAGTTATTTCTTCTACGACCATCTGAACTGAAACCTTTTAGCTTCTTTAGAAAAACCTGAGCATCAACCACAACAGGAGGAAACCTCCACATTCCTTTACACATCTTTATTATCTTTTGGATGAATATTATATTTTTGAAGACTATCATGGGGCAAATTCTTTTCTCAGCAATATCTTTGTAGATCTGAATCAAATCCRCTTCTTTCTGTGGAATTATTCTAGACTGATATTGGAATAACTGAGATCAGAATCAGGCCCAATAGAAAAGAAATATTTTTAGTTTTGAAAGTATTTCCCTGTTGTATGTCTGTTACTTTCCAATGTACAGTGCAATATATGAAAAAAGCACTAATATATATCCATCATATTACTTAATTATAAAACAAACAGTATAAACCAAGGAGATGTTATAAAAAATGGGAGAGAAACATAAAAGAGGCTTGATTTCTTTCACCATGTGTGATCACTGGAAAAGCATCCCATATCATGAGGATAGTGCACATGATATTACACATAACATCCTGTTTGGACATTGAAAGTAAAAGGCTGTGAAATCAATATGTTCATTTTAGTCAGCACATGATCAAGGTGCAGCCACAGAAGGAAAAAAATAATGTATTCTTTTCTACAAGCACCTTTTGTGAATTCAATCCCTGTTAGCAGGAATATTGCCCAGACGACTCCAGAACAAGCTTCACAATTTTACTTAGCTGGGARACACTGAGGCAACATCACACATCAACATTTCCAAGGCAAAAACTCACTCAATCCTCTCTTTTCGTGCTAGTTAGAAATTCAGCTGTGTCTGAGCATTTCTGGTTTCCCCACACCATCTAAACGAAAACATTTTCTATTGCGGCAGTGCTACACAACTCAGCTGGGATAAGGTGTTGGGACTTTTCACCCCACACCTCTGTCAGCAAAAGAGGGCCAGTGCTTGGTCCTACTGAGATCAATGACAAACTCCAGCTGACTTCAACTGGGACCAATATTTGGGCTTATGAGCTCATTTCTTTCCAGGGCTGAGCAACTTGTTGAAGGTCTGTGCAACATCCATTTTCGGTGAAGCCAACAGGAATGGGCCATGCTCAGTGCATCTTAGCCTTCCCCTCACAATCAGCACTCCCACGGAGCTGCAAAGCTCCAGAGAAACTCAACAGAAGGCAGCACCTCTACAAGACAGCTCAACGTACRTGGTTACAGTAATACGATGCAATTGCAACTGGCAGTGCTTCCAAGCAGCCCAATACATTTCGAAATGATGTATTTTTCAACCAGGCATTTATGGTAAAGATCTCTTTTTTTTTGAAACTGTCTTTGTGCTCTTGCTACTTCGCTGTAGCTCAGTRGTGAATTCCTCTTAGCAAATATAGGAGACATTGTCCATCAATCTGCTAACAGCAATGTTTCACCACTGGCGTGTACAGGAGACCMAATCTTCTTCCAGTAATATTTATTGACAAAGAGCACATTTGYGGTTCTTTATACGTGTTAGCATTTGATTATAGATGCAGAAGTCATTTTGTGCAGCAGTTTAATCTTTTGGTGCACATTAGGTAAATCTACATTTTAAAAGATATGGTTTATAAATCCACTACACTAGAATGCAGAATAATGAAACCTACATCTTTAGACAACTAGGAAGTGGACTTGAAAATAGCAGTCATTTAAAAAAGATGGTCTTTTTTACTTAAAGCAGAAGAGAACAACGAAATCCTTGCTTCCTCAAGTCAGCAGGACTTTCACCATTGACTTCAGTCAAATTAGGATTTCAACCAAAGGGTCTGAGTAGCCCTTTGCATCCCTAGTAAATGCAACATTTTCTATATGTTTCACTCTGTGGCAGAAGTTTAAAATAACGTAACCAGCCTGTGCTGGTTGAAAGGTTTGTGAAGAAATTTTGGTAGAGCTAATTRGTGTCAAAAGTGTACAGCAGGGTCAAAGCAGTGTGAAGCTTCATGACCTTCGGGCACACACAGTGACAGGAGATTGCTTTAGCTGGAACCAGTCCTCCTATCCTGGGCTGCTGAAGGATGCTGAAAAGCTTAGATACTTTCACCTTCTTGCCACATCATGATTTACAAATTGGCACTTGATCAATTTTGAAGCTCATAGACAAAACCACACTTATTCATTTATAATTCTGTCWTAGGCAGGAGAATCAGACTTTTCCTAAACCTATCGTCAGTGCTCCACTATGGAATGATATATGTTCACCTCGATCAAAGCTTTTAAAATTACAAACTGTTCTGACAGACATGTTCCCTTTAAGACTGGAAAAAGCTCGACATATCGTATTTAAATATATTTTCCTCAAAGGTATTCCCTCGTACATGTTGCCTTGTAATCTTTGCCACCAATTCCCCTCACCTACAACAATTTTGATTAAGTTTTTCTAAAACGCTGCTTTCTTTTGTGTTGAAAATTATGCTTGCATCTGCTCAGCTTTGGGAGAGGTCTTCTGTGCTGATGTGCAAGGTAACAGGCTCGCCAACAGTCCCATAGCTGAGGGTTCTTGTGGAAACTTCAGTTTTAAAGCTTGACTGTCCGTTGTCTGCTGAGAGCTGGACTTCGGTGCAGAAAGATGGTTTCACTGTGAAGGAGGGACCAGCAGAAGCTGCTGCAGTTGCTGCGTGCAGTCCAGGCGTCACTGCCATGCAGGTATCACTCACATGGAAAGAGATGTTTGAGGGGCCTACAGACTGCACACCGGTTACTCTAGATGTTGACATGAACATGCCCCCAGGAATGTGCTCCTCAAACTGGCTGAAAAATCTTTGCCTGGGCTTGGACACCACAGGTCTCACCAGATTCAGCAGTACTGGCTTCCCAATCGTTGGCTCGTTAATCTCTGTCTGGAGCACGGAGATCTCACAGGGTTTCTCTGCCTTATGGTTCTGATCATCACACCCRTAGGTCTCGCCTTCTTCAGGAACATAATCTTCAAGATCCTCCAAAGTTAATATTTTGCCATTGTGGGTTARGATTTTGCGGTCCCGGGTGCTAATGTCATCTGTCTGTAGTTCCTCTGGTTCATCAACTATAATGACATTATCCTCTTCTGGAAGGACATCTGGAATTACTTCGGGTACCCCCTCTTCAACAGGCCAAGATACATCTAATTCATCTACCTCTTCCTTAACCTCTGGACTCACTGGTGGGAACAGAAGTTCATGCTGGTCTGCAGCAGCTGTCTCAAAACTGAAGATCAAAGGCTCACCCCCGCAGGCAAGCAGCGAGGAAGCGACATCTGACCCACAGTGAGCACTTGTTTCCTCTGGGAAGCTCTGTCCTCCAGTTCCACAACCCATAAATAAATTATTTTCTAGTTGTTCAGACCCACACGGGGAGCTTCTGTCTTCATTGCTGACTTGAGGTCCTTCCTCCTCAGTTGCATACACCAAGGGCTGGATATCAGCTTCAGAGAGACTGTCATTGGGTGAAGATTTTGACTGTTCCACCAATTTATTGTTGGAGTTGTTTGTGTTTGGATCATCTTCTGGGGAACGCCTAGGCCTTGAGCTGGGAAAAGTGAATGTTAACACCCCCGAGTCATCTTTTTCTTGTTTTGCTGGGGAAGAGCCTCTTTTCCTTGCAGGTTTTGGTGATTTTTTCACCTTGAATTCAATTATTTCTTCCACTTCAACCCATTTGGGCTTTTTCTCTTCCACCTTGGTCTCTATGACGACATCTCTAGCCGCTGCTCCTTGCCTGTCCTCTGGTTCTGTGACAAAAAGCATGGGAACAGCAGACTTCGGCGTTGCCTCCTGCTCATGTCTGTGGACAGGCTGCCTGACCTTTGAAACATAAACTGGCTCTGGAGTTGGCTCCGCTCTTGGGGAGCGGGAAGGCGAATGACCCGAAGAAGAACGTGCGGGAGAAACCCTTCCCCTTTGTCTTGGGCTCTTCACCACAGTGGTTATCGTTTCCTCTCTGATGACAGAAAGGGTTGGAATGGAGTTGGCAGGAAGATGAGACTTTTCAGGGAGCCACACTCCATCAGCACATGCCATTGTCGGTCAAGGMGCTACAGTGGGGTTAGTTTTGTGAGCACTCCAGCTTTTGGTGAAGCGTGTAATTTTGGAAGGGATACACACGCCACGCACACACCCACATGCCCATCTCCACTTACTTTCTGATGCAGGGAAAACCTCAGTGCCCTTTCCCCCAGGTGGACCCTAGCTCCATTAACCTCCTCGAGTGCATGGACACACGATGAGTATGTCCAGCTGAGAGACGTTCTTCTGGACGCTGCTATATTTCACGTGCTTGTGTTGACCACCTACTGTGCTACTTTGGACCCATATAGCAGTTTCACCCAAAGATTTTAAACACTCAAGGAGTTTAACCTTTTCCTGAGTATCCTTGGCTAAAATCCTGGCTTCATCAAACTCAATGGCAAAATGCCCTTTGTTACAGTAGGGTCAGCAGCTTCCTATTTTTTAATGAATGTAACACATCTATTTTGTTTATTAAAGACTCTTTTGAGACCAGAGATCTGCATTTTCACGTGCAGAACAGTTACAAGGGCATTAAGCGTTTGGAGACCAGGAAAAGAAAGTTAGAACATTTCCTGCACAAGTCATCTATGCCAAAATGTACTTATTTTTACTCTTCACAATATCATCATTGCAGACACAGCCTGATCCTACTACCACCAATTGACACAGGAGTACCAAACTAATCTGGGATGCATGATCATAATTTCTCAGCATATTTCTGCTGGCCTTACTTTAGATTTTTTTTGACATATCCAAAGCAGTTGGGACTTCTCAGCATCCCTGTATAAATACACATCTTGTGTCAAAACAATCTTCTGCTCCCATGCCGGTTAACTTTGACTTTAAATGAGCTACAGATGAAATTGGATCAAATAGATTTAAAATCTGGGCACAGGAACACCTAAACCCAGACTTCAATGCTCTTAATTTATATATTTAACMTGCAGTTTTTCCTGCAGATTTTTCAGTGGCATTTCTTACATGGAAAAACTTGATGGCAAAGACAATGTTTGCTTTGCAAGCACAAGGAAGCTGATGATTTACGGTGGAGGTAGCTGGTTCAGTGCAACTAACAGGCAAAGCTGATTTTGTTTCTGTGTTGAGATTTCGTCCCTACCTCCAAGCAATGGGATAAAAAAAAGAATTAACTGAAGGGTAAAGACAATGGYCTGAACTGGGATTATGAATCAAGATGACAGCTTTTTCATTTCTCTCTTTCTCCTGGTGAGCCTTTAGTCACAGCCACATAGGGCTGAAAGTCACCAGCTCTGCTCTGGCTTTGGCACTGAGATAGAGAAGGGTGGAAGGAGTCCTTGTGAAAGGACAGCCCGTTTCTCCTGTTGCATTTGTCTAACCGTGATGGAAGACTAATCYTCTTAGATATATTGTAGCCTTTTTCATCTACTGGTCTCATTTTTGGAGTCCGGTATTGCCTTCTCCTATAGAGATCAGATTTCTTTCCACCACCAATCTCTCCCTTTGAGGAGGTGGTGAAGTCCAGGACTGGATCAGCTACAGCAAAATTTCTTTTCTTCCAGARCATTCTCTCTTCTACTGCTCATTTCCACTGCTTTACTCTTTCCCACAAGTTTTCTRTAGTTTTGCTATAGAGCTTTAAGGTCTATGCAGAGCCTTCATAATGGCCACGGTGCCTTTATGAATCACACAAAACTAAATCATTTTAGATAAAGACGAGAATGAAACTATGTGTGCTTACACTAGACTTTGCTCTACGTTGCAAGGTTAAAATGCTTTTTTGGGTCTGGGATTTGCATATATAGACATTGTTCTATCCCATCTCTAAATTATCTGTTATTTTCTGCTAGTAGTTTCAAAGCTGTTTCTGTTCCTCAGCTCACTACACAWTAAGGAGAGCTGGAATGCGCCCTTAGAGAGTTGTTCCCAAACTTTACCCCATCACTATCCCAATTCCAGCTAAGGTCCCCTCTAACGAGCTCATGACCACATCCACTAGAAAAAGGAGGGTAATTTCTGTTCTGAGATCCCACTCAAATGTACCAACCTCCTTTGGGGCTGCAGCTCTTAATTTAGGAATCACTTCTTGAGCTGTCCAAAGCAATAGTTTATGGAATTTACATGTCAGAAATTTAGAAATCAGCTTAACTAATGATATTTTGTATTAGTTTAATATTATTTARTCAACCAATATTAACGCTGCTGCTTGTGATTTGAAATCATAAAGGGAAAAGGAGGACTATTAGCTGACTGAGRAGAGATGTAAAATAAAAGCATCTCTCCAGGGGACTTATAGGCACAGAGATGTAGAAAGATGAGATTTATTAAGCTTTAGACATGGTCTGGCTCCTTCCTGCTCATGACTTTCTCGAGATGTTTCTGAACATGATAGAAAAAAATATTTCTCTGTTTAGCTACCCCACTGAACCCTGGTCCTTGGGATAGTATAGGCASAAACACATTCGTTTTCTGGTCTTTGCAGGGTGAAAAATTCTAATGACTGGAGATGTTAACAGAACTGATGTGCTGAAGAGACAGGGCAAAGGCAGAACCCCTTCCTGCCTCTCCTGTCTGCTTTTTGCCTATTCAAGGTGGAAGCTGCTAGGAGGGGGGACATGTCTTCTTACCAGCCACTGGCTCCAAATGGGCTAAGTGCATGGATCATAAAGTCATCACAGAAAATAATAAAAGAGATAAAAGGTAAGCAATTCTTAACCATATTTTAGCTGTCATTTCACCCATCCTCCTCACCATCTAACAAAACTAAAAAAAGTCAACTTTAGCATCGTGTCCAAGTCAAGGACTGATTTTAGCAACAGCACAACTCTTGAGGGAATGCATTTCCCCAAAATATCCATTGTATAGTCACCTACTACCATTAGGACATGATTTGAATAGCTTGGAGGTGCTCTGAAGGCCTACCACAGAAGGACAATGTCCCCCTTCCAGCGCATGAAACAATTTTATTATGTATATCTTTATGACACTTAAAAACAAGGTACTTTAAGTTTTTAATGGCTGATGAGCTTCTGGTCTACATATRACTAAGAAAGTACTGCTTTTTGCTGAAATTAATCTTTATATGATATAGACACCCAATATAAACCAGGCTCRAAGTATCCAAAAAGCCCAAGGACAAAATTTCATAATAGAAATATCTAGACAGAAGGGGATAAAAATGTGCATCTTCCTTCTGCTTCATCACAAAAGGGTTTTCTGAAAAATTTAAAATAGAAAACCAGAAGAAATCACTGCAAGCTATGAGATAGTTGTTATATTTGTACATTTTTTCAACTAGCCAGTTCTGAAAGCTGGTTTCTTTTCAACATTGAGAGTCAGACTCTACCTTCTTGAGCTCTTGTGCAACTCCATCAGTATTTTTTCACACGTAATATCATAAAAAAAACCCTGACCCAAGCTGTGTCTAACACCAGTGCTGCTATTTTTCAAACGGGATAGTAAGATTTTTTTTCAGGTGGTCACTTTGCATAGCACAGAATACCATGAGATCTGGTGGGATGGGAATGAACACTCTTGCATGGCCAATAAACACAAGCTTGTTATTGGATCATGCATAGGCAGCAAGGCAAAACACAAATGTTACAAAAAAAAAAAAAAAAAGTCAGCACTTACATGATGATGGTTTTCTTGGGCACTTTAGTCTCTTGTTCAGTGACTACAAAGAAAACAGTATGAACAGCATGGGGTTAAAGAAAGGCAAAAGCTGAAATGATTAAATTAACTTTGCTCAGTTAATCAAAACAAACTGGAGTGAAAAAAACAACTGTACCATCCCATCCATGCTTTCTGTGGTTATTTCCAGCATCATCTTTAGTGTTTCTGAACAAGACTGAGAATTCAGAGTGCTCTCTGAACAGTGAATGATTTAGCTTTGAAATTAAATATTTTGTGGAGAACAATATTGCAAAATCTGTTTATTCTACCATGAGATTCTGACATTTTTGTTTGGCAGGTCAAAGCTAGAAAACAAGGTCCTTTTTAAATTTTTTTTTTTTCCTTTTACTAAGGTAGTGATGGTATGAGAAATCTGAAAATGCCTTGATCTGGAAAATCCTRCAGAGCTGAAATTCTTTGAACTGTGATTTCACTTACTAGAAAAAGAGTTTCCCCAAACACTGAACAGTTGCCAAGCTTTTGTGGACTAGATGCAAAATCCAGGCTGATAACAATGAAAACTAAAATCATTATCATCAGTACAGAAAATCAGCATCAAAAAAAAAACCCTAGGAAACCCAGGAGAGCCCTGTAATACACCTATGTCTACTCCATCTCTTTTTTTGCTATAATTTGCAATTTTTCCTGACCCTTGTTCCATAACAAACTAGAAGCTGTTGATGCATATCARGATCAAAAGAAAAGTAATGATTTAATAATTTTGCAAATATTTCTTAAAATTGACATTTTTAAAAATAAGAAAGGTACCATTTGAAGAGCTAATAGAGATTTTCAACAGGTTCCCATCCTATCTGCTGGGATAAAATTAAGATGCTCTTTGAACTGGACTGTTTTGAACACACTCTGAACTGCTGAACCTATTTGAGATGTAGAAAAAACAACAGCAAGCCCCACTTTTTATTTAATAAACTAGTAAAGTTTCTAAAAAACCTTAATTTAATCTCAAAGTAATTTTTCCAGCAATTGGTTTGCAATCTTCCAGCCAGCCTATAGAAATAAGCTCTGGTGATTTTCAGTTGGTACAATTGAAAGTGAACTGCAACTTAAAAATATGTCTATAAAAATCACAAAAGTTCTTGTCCAGGGAACTTGTAGTGTCTGTGTTATTTGTTTAATAACTTACAATTAGCGCTGATGTTTTCAATAGTGTCCCAAAACTGCACTGACTGAAAATTAAAAATACGTTTACAATATTAGATGGAATAATTTAACCTAATTTTCCTTCCACTTAACTTCCAAGGGCTCTCTTCTGCCGCTAGGTAAAACAACAAATCCCACCATAATGAAAATAATTTTGTGCAAATGCTGATGTTAATATCTGACCTAGAGCTCTACGTTTTCTTTGCAGAGGTTTATCTCATTTATGTGTGTAAAAACCTAGAATAATTTCCAATAGAGTCAAAGGACTTACTGCAGAATTAGGKGGGTTTAAACAAAATCTATTTGGAAATTAGAGTTTATAGCTTTCTGGGTAAATAAAGGGCAAAATTCCTTTCAAATGTTTAYCTCTGAACACAATTACAATATAACCGTTTACCTATCCTTAGTTAATATGTTTTAAATAATTCAAAACCTTTTTTAAATGGTGGRATGACAATTATACAATGATGGAAGATGAACTGAGTGCTTGAACAATTTACTGCACCCAGGGTAGAAATTTTCACTGAATTTTTAAACTCTTAAATCAATATWGTGCAATTTTTATATAACTTTTAGAAAATATCATCAAATAATATCATGAGATTAATCCATAAGCAGCAAGAGTATCAGTTCTGATGTAAATAGGAATTAATYAATTTGATTATACACCTAAATACAGATGTTTTACACAGTTATTTTAACAACTKTATTTATATGATAATTAAATATGTMTTTARTGAAATCCCCCAATGTTTGTAAGACGAAGTCTCTTTAATGTTTACTCTATTAATGTCTGTTCTTGCAGTCCTCCCAAATGAGACCACTGCAATATTTCTGTATGTAGCAGACGTCAAAGGGATTCGGTATTGGAAAGTTCAGCAGGCCTGGGATGAGAAAGCTGTAAATGGCATATRGTACATGGGTCCTGATGACTTGCAGTTTAGTGCATGACAGATCAATTTTATATGTGCTATCCGAGGTGTGAGGGAGGATTTAAGCAATCCTATGCAAAGGATAGAACCACATGAAAGTAGGATGAGAGAATTTGTTTTGGTTTTTTCCCCGAGAGGAAAATATTCTGCATCTGTTTTAGCACCGGATTGATCATTTCAACTTGTTCAATAGCGTTTTAGGAAAACAGCTTTGCAAAGCAGGAGCCCCTGATAAGCAGGTTAAAAGCTGTAAGCATTAGGATCAGCCAGTGCTTCTATAGGACTAGACTCATCTTTGGTTAATACGTTAAATCATTGACTTACAAGTGATGAAACATTTAGGATAAGTCAGTTCTTGTTGCTCTGAATGGATGAAAGGTGGTTTATGGCCTTTATTACAAACTTTAAGTCTGCTTTCCCCACTCACAGAAGCATAAACCTATTTTTCCTGCACAGTACACGCTGCTGGCATAAACCACAGGAGCACTGCTCTGCTTTCACCCCTCTTCTGCTACGCTTAGGAGATTAATYTGCAACAGGGGATGCGCAAATCTGACATGAACTGCTAAAGCTAATCTTAAAATGAGCAATTCATGGACATAACACTGTTTCCTAAATTGTGTGAATGAAACGCAAGTGTTTTGCGCTCTCTCTAAAAAAAAAAAAGGCTCCACTCCTGCAGTGACTGAGACGGTGGTAGAGGCAGATTGTGCTCTCTTGAATTTGCACTGAAAACCACGTGGCCAGCCCAAAAATGAGACTAACCGATGATGACAACACAATAAAAATAACAAGATAAATATCCTAACCATCACCCAAACCAGGGAACGTTAAAAAGGTCAGGGGGACAAATGCCTATGCCCTATTTCTTCAGTGAAAAGGGTAGCACTAAGAGATCTAATGCTCCTCTGTGTTTTAAAGCAATCTTCGATCTGAGCACCTCAATTTTTAGCTTTTCCTTACAAGATGGGTATTACCAAACAAGGCAACCAAATAACTTGCCCAAAGGTCTGCAGGAGATCCAAGGCAAGACCATGAAGAGATTCTTGTTGCCTGGCTGTAACTGCACTGGGCGTTTTTCTTTATGGTTTTGCTTGTCTTCACTTGTGGAGCTGATTCCTTCCCCTACAATCAACTATCTCATTATACGTCCTGGACCTGCCTGCCCAGGTGAGAATGCAACACTTTTCAAAAACATTGGGCTTTGTTTTTCTTACAAAATGAACAAGTTAGTGAGCCTGGGATGAATGAATCGCAATAGTAACATGTTAAAAAGGGATGCCAGAGCACATCAGCCCAGATCTGCCGTGTGTAGGTTAAGCAGCAAGGTGCAAAGCAGACAGTCAACTTGAAGTCAAAGAGAAGGATCTTCTTTCAGTTACACTTTTTTTTTAAGTGTCTAAAATTCTTCCAATATCCACAGAAAAAAGGATTTTTAAAGCAACTCTCCATTGACTTCAGTGCAGCGACCAGGTGTAGCTGAAGGCAGAACTGAGCGTTTCAGGCTTGCAGCCCAAGCTGTGGGKGCTCACAAGGGGACCCCTTAGTCCAGTGGTTTCCGTCCTTTYTGGATTTGGCCCTTCCAATTGAGCAGCAAATTCCCATAGTGTGAATTTAAACCTAACGACAAGGATTTTGTTTTTGAGACCCATGGTGTTGGACTGTGGACCATCACTGACTGCAGGTCAGGGCTTGTAAACCACTGCACTAATGGTATCCCAAATTGTGACAGTAGGTTTGGTTCTGTATAATAAACAGTACAGAAAGGCAGGAGGATAAAAACTAAAATTGCAACTAAAGCCCCTTGGGTGCCTCGGGAGACTCTGACAATAGTCATTTCACAGAACCAACGATAAATCTGGTAAAACTTAGACCCACCATGGAGGTGAGCTAGGAAACAGGCACAGTATCTATATTCTGTTGTAATAGTACCACACAGCAGTAATGTTGTCCTCTTGGTGAAGTTACAAATAATCCCATTTTCACAAATAGAAAGGATTGTAAGGATGGAAAGAGAAAGCCTTCAYGAGATCCATCCATCCTCCACTTCCTTGCCAGATGAATCTGATTTTTCCATGGGTAGATCAARGCTGGTTATTGATTCTCAAGAAAGCAACGAATTCCCTCCTCGGTCAAGTGCATTATGCCAAATGCATCCCTGATGTGATTCTGCTCAGAACAGTCCTCCTGCTCCATGGATGAGCCTGCTCTTTGCTCCATTGGCCTGAAGCAGCTCTCTCKGTTTCTCCCTGGAGGTGACTCAGGGATTTATTTCCTTCCCTATTACCAAGCTCAAGCAACTGAACAGCAGGGATCAAAAMCTATTTCATAACATTTCTGAAGCTTCCAGGCAAACTCCAATTATATTTCTTCAACTAATCTCATGAAATTTTTTATTTATGACTGCGGGAATAACAGCACATGAGTAATTTGGGGCTGAACATACACATTTGCCACTCCAAGAGCTGAACAATGCTCCTACTACTGTTTTACAGCCCTTGTTTGCTTTTATAACATCTTCTGCCTTGGTACGAGGGAACTTCATCAAGATATGCCASCCTAACAGTGATTTGTTTGTGTTCCTCTACATCCTGCATACAACTTATTTTTCTCTCTTTAGGGCACAGCAAGGACAAAGTATTCAAGCACTTCAAGTTTTATCCTGCTGAAACAATTATAGTGTTGCTATACTACTAACACCATTCTTCCTGTAATATTTTGAATGATTTGATGGTACTCTGGGAAAGGACTACAAGGAAAGCAAGCATAAAACCAAGACAAGCGAGTACATAGATCAGGATGCTAATCTTAACAGCCTGTTGTGTCTGAATCCTCTTAATGTAATAACACAATGTTGGTGCCTGCAGAGGAATGGCCCAAAGGTCCATCCGGACCAGGACCCTGTCTCAGACAGGGCCAACAGCAGAAGCCTATGGAAAATGATGGAAAAAATATGAGTGGAGTACCATTTTCCCTGAATATTTCTCTGGACGCCAGTCATTTGCTGCTCAGCATCTTCTTGAGTCAGAATGCCTTTGTATTTGATGGCTCTCACCTGAATGTTGATAATAACAATTATCCCCTGTCAAAAGCACACTTGAACCCCTGTTATTATCACARGACAATGTGAAAACACTGAAGATGAGGAAAGAAGGTCCTACAGCTATTAGCAAACCTCTGGCTTTTGTTGGCCATGTCTCCGCTAACCACATCTGGGACAGCTCTCATACACCAAGRTTCACTGCCATAGAATGGCCTGTGCCTATCCTAGTCCCCTCTCTYACCCTCCAAAACAGTAAGATATCTGTTATCTATTATAAATGGTCCCTTGGCTGTATTATCTCCTGAACTGCTGCTGGGAACTGTTCGAGAGGCAACGCTAGCTGGCCCATGCTCAGCCAGCCAAGGACACTTCTAAGATGTATGAAGAACCAATTTCCTACACCAGGAAATGTTCCTTACGCAGATGTAGCGGCTGATTTGAACTCAGTTGTGATGGGTTTATAGCAAACATGTCTAACACACGACTTGTGGAAATCCCTTTGATAAGAAGGTAACTTTAGGCAGTCACATCCTAAAGGTGTTAAAAAAGAGATGTGTTTTCAGATGGGTGTAAACTCAGTCCCTACCAATTCAAGTGAAACATGCAGGGAAAAAAAAARGAATAGACTCTATGACTACGTAGTGTGTAATACCTGAACAGTCCTAGATAATGGGTGAACTAATATTGCTCAGGATGTACTGCTGTCAGTTCTGCTTTCTCAGTCATTCCAGGTGATCTTCAGCGGTATTTCAGAAACGATCACAATAAGCCTGCAGCTTTACTTACTGGCCCCTAGGTTTTTGGKTTTTTTTTCAGCAATAGCTCATGATCTGCCAGGCTGACACACATTTTCAAGTATTCCAACAGGAATAGAAACATTTTTCTTGCACTAGTGGTGGTGTGACACACCCTTCATTTGCTCCTCCTTTTTCATATAATGCATTTATGAACATTATATGATGAAGTTGATTTGCCAGGTTTGGAAATCAACAGATGGTGATGGGTATAGAGCTGAGCCGCAGTATACCCATGCACATCTTTATAGACATACRGATACATGTACACCAACAATCAACATGGATAAGATGGCAAATATATTCGATCCTCAACGAGATGGTTTTAGAGTAATTCACTGACATACTTACAGAGCTGGTCAAGGATCATACCTTCTATGGTAATGGCTTGGTCTCCTCTCCTCTCCTGGGTCAGGGCTGCAGCACTGTGATGGTAAAGTTCTGCTCCGCTTTTTGCAGACCCTAATCTGTTCACCAGCTAAAAAGAATCAGCAGTACCAAATGAAACGCAGGATGTYTTTGTATAATAAAACCTGCCTATACTACATTGCAATTGCATGACAAGAGACATCGGTGAAGGTGTGACCCAAACCTAAGCTAGGGTTTGCATGAACACATTGCTGCTCAGTGGAGCTCCTGATAATGCTTTACCACAAATGACTTGCGTAGACAAGTTACAGCACATCAGCTAACTTAGTTATTTGTAGTTTGCTCTGCAGCCTGTGACTTGGTCCTGAGGTAGCTCTGTCTTTACCAACAGGCACGGATTCCTGCTGTGTGGCATTTAAGTGGTAGTTAAAGGGKTTTTTTTGTTTATCATCCATTAATCAACTGAGTCTTACTCAGCCGAGGGAATACTGGACCTTGGGACCAAATGCAAGGTAATGTG
Source organism: Oceanodroma leucorhoa (assembly GCA_030449065.1). Classification (NCBI taxonomy): domain Eukaryota; kingdom Metazoa; phylum Chordata; class Aves; order Procellariiformes; genus Oceanodroma; species Oceanodroma leucorhoa. The sequence goes on from JASVER010000021.1 coordinate 10,138,283, forward strand.
ATTTTGCTAAAATTCTAGCAGAAGTCTTTAAATTATATCAAACTTCCTAAAAATTTCTGTGGAATAACTGTGAAGTTGCTATGAGCTGAGACGTTTACTGTGGGTCAGCTAACCCATATTAATTTCCTAAATCAAGGTCAACTGTTTTTATTGCTGAGCTCTGAGAGCTTATTACTATTTTATTACAATGAATGCATAGACTATGACTAATTTTTAGAAAATATTTTACAGCACATTCATTTTAATTTATTAGATACTTCCACATGTGCTTGCTAAATAAACAGGAATTTTGGTGGTTTACACTTCCATTTAGATTTAATTTCTTTCTTTTGGCTTTGGATGTTTTTTTTGTAGCAGCATGAATCTGTTCTAATTTAAAGACAATCCAGAAACAAAACGTCACATCAGAATGGTCCTAAACTTTGTAAGAGRTACCTCTAGAGGTCCGGATCTGAATTTAAGCTACAGAACAAGTTCACTCAATTATTATTTGAACCACCAAACTCTCAGATGGGAATATTCTGAAGCTTTTGGATGTTCACAGTCCAGATCTAGTTCAGGAGAACCTGACTTTGTATAAACTTTTTTGATACGGCAGGCGGCAGCAATTACTCAGCCACTATTTCCATGCAATGGATCTCTCCCAGTAAAATGAATTCTCCTACCTATGCCACTTCAGACAGCAGATCTTTAAATCTCTCCGAACTTACCTCACATTCATAGTGTCCCATGTCTTCATTGGAAGGGTTCTTGACAACCAGGACTATTATGCCACTCCGTGGTTCACTGAAAGTCTGGTATTTACTTGTGTCTTTCAACAGTAGACCATCTTTGTACCACCTGCATGTGGAAAACACCGAGTATAAGCCAGGAACAAATATGCAGTGTCAAGAAGTCCCCAGCTCACTGATCCATCTATCAGACTGGTGGGCAAACAACTGTTAGACAAAAGTTAACTGTTAGACAAAAGTTTGGAGCCTGGAAGGTGGGTCTGCAGGTGGGTAGATCACACGTGGATACTGAACTGCACAGGTTTATGAGATTCTTCTCAAAAAATCTCATACAGGCAAAAGGGCTTCTAATCATGCAAAGCTATGCTGAGAGCTTTTTGTCTGAATACCCCAAAAATAAATTGCTGATAAAATAAATTCAAGTGTAAGGCAGGGAGGATAAAGGAATGATAAAATGTTGTCAGGGCATTAGATCTGATACTGTCCTATGGCAGGTATTATCTGTAGGTATTTCTTTTCAGATGCTAGCTAGAATAAACTGCTGAGAATCTTAGGAATGTTGGGATTGGGAAGAGCCAGCATTGGGATGGGGTTAAGGTGGAAGACACAGAGAAGAAAGGGTCATAACCTTGAAAGAAAGGGCAGGAGACCCTTCTGACYGTGCAAAATGGGAAAACAGGATTTGTTCCAGTGTGACTTGAAGAACTGACCTGATCTGAGGCCTGGGTGCTCCTTCGATAGTACAAGTAAACTGAGCATCTTCACCCTCCACAAAATAAGCATTTCTAACCTTGTTCACAAACCGTGGTGGCACTGCAAAACGAGGATAAATGTAACTAGTAGCTGGAAATATGACCAGATACGAAGGATGTGTCCCTGACCAGATAATTCTCATGATGTCTGCAAACAAGACCCCAAAGACCAAATTTTTTGGCTTAAGAACTATTGACTACACCTGTACATCAAATAATTTTTTWAAAGTATTATCCAGTAGATGTTATACAGAACTTCTGGAATGTCTTAATATTCGTGTTTAAGGTATTACATAGCAGATCCCTTTAAAACAACGCATCTGTGCAGGACTTTACCTTGAACAAGTATCTTTCCTAAGGTACTGGCATTTCCAGCAGGACTGGAAGCAAAGCACATGTACTGTCCTGAGTCAAGACTTGTTAGGTTGTCCAAGATCAATGTGCAGGAACCGTCGGGATCTTCTATTATAATGTGATGGGGATCCACCTCCACAGGCTTTCCATCTTAAAGATAAAGGGGAAAAAAAATCTTTGTAAAGAGTTTAGTATCAATTATGTTTTCTCCTTGGGAATTTCATCCAGCTTTTCAGCTTCAGAGGACCGAGAGCTGTATTTGCTTTATTGCTGCTGGTGTTGGTAGCTGAGGAATGAGCTCTTCATCTTCCTCCAGCTCTSTACAAAACATCCTCTGGGCAAAGCACTGTTGAGGGACCTCATACATTATCAATTCTCATTTAAAAGTGAAATTCTCCCAGAGTATGTGCTATGCAGTTATAGCTCTGATTTGCTAGCCAAAGGAGCACCTCCAAAGTGACTAAACATGCAGAGCAGGTCTTTACAAGGCGTGAACTTATAGCAAAGCTGTTTCCTCCGCAATGCAATAATGTTGGGGAAAAGAGTATGTCCACACAGCTGCCTGTGCTATGACGTGGAAACATCTGAGCTAGTTCAAACAAGTTGTTCATTTTCTATAAGTTGTCTAACAACTGCCACAAGATTGGATGGATTCATATGGGCTAAAAGGCAAACCTTTTTTGCCTGGGCGTATTAACTGGAAAAAAGCAGGGTATATTAGCTCACAGGAAGATCTACGTAACTTGGGTTGTTTAGTAGCTAACTTTAAGACTAGACTTGGGTATCTCTAGGTGGTCAGCTTTTAGATTACCCACTAACCAATTAGCACAAAGCAATATAGATGGAGCACAAATTTGGAGGATGCATTCCATGACTTGCCGCTCATACCTTTGTACCAGCTGACAGATGGCTTGGGAGCTCCCGTGGCTTTGCAAGCCAGCTTGACGGTCTCYCCCAGCTCAGCTGTACAATCTGCCAGTTCTTCCTCAAAGTCTGGAGGTACTGGAACATCAGAATAAGCATGTTAGTCTGGAGGAAGGGGATTTTGTCCATGGGATGGCTGCTGCAAAGTAAGATAAGATTAGGTATAATTTTTGCAAACCTCTGAGGTTCAGAATGGAAAGATGAACAGGAAATTTTAGCAGCTAATGACTTTCCAAGTGACATGCTATCCTTGCTTATCTGAGACTAAATTAAAATCTGTCAAATATCTGTTGTTGGATATAAAGATGGGCCATAAAAAATGGTATTTGTTGCTGATCTGGAAGTATTTTAGGCCATGATTTTAATAAGCACATTCATTATTCGGACACTACATGGCAGTCACCGTTAAGATAATTAAAATGCACCCTTGATATCCAAACTAGTATTCTGTTTGTCTCCATACAATAAAATCTATGCTTTGTTAAGGGACTTTTATTTTAACTTATTACTACCACATGAAACTATGCAAAATTATTCTGATAGTCTTCCTCATTAGAACACCTCACTAAAATCACAAAAATAAAAYGCCCAGACTTGTTTTCAGTGTATATACACTAAAGCCAACCCTGTTCTGGCATTTTAAGATGCCAAATTTCCTTATGCTGTAAAGAAGTAAGGAAATTTCTAGCTTATACCTGGACAATAAAGATCTAATATCCCTGCTGATAAATTTTGTGGATAGAAAATTGGTGGAATCTCAAATGACAGTGAGGACAAAGCAGCCTGAATGACAAGATAAAAATCCCAAGCAAATGCATGTGCCCAGATACAGCAATGTAAGCCAGAAGTCGAGTGGAGGATTTGGTAACCAACAAAGTCACAGGGGGGGTTTATACTGGTATGAGTAGGACTTTGGGTCAGGTCCTGAGACTACTTTTCCCACTGGAGTCTGACTCTCTTCATGCAGTGGGACAGGACCTTTGTCACCAAATTCTGTAGTCATGTACTCTACTGCAATCCCTGCCAGATCAAATGCCTCTCTAGTGCCAACTCTGCAATTTGTGTTTCAGAAGTTTCAATAATGTGTTTCTCTTCTCCAATGACGCATATTTTCTGGGCTATTTTGCTGGAAAAGAACATCCTCTGCTTATTGACAAGAACGTATGAATATGAAGACAGGGAGCTGAGCGACCACTTCAGTCTCTGACTCTGATCCTCCATCAAAGCAACCCACATCACTTGAAACAGCCAGGGACAGCCAGCTCTTCTCAGCTCATCAGCCTGTGTTTGCCACACTTGGGTTACAGACACTGAAGAGTAATTAGAAAGTTATTCATCTGCTCTGGTATTCCCTCAAAATCTATAAAGGTCCTGTGGGACCTCTGTTGTGTAAATTTAATCACTTCAGTGGTATACAGTCTTGGCTCTTTTGATGGTAAATGGACAGAGTCAAACACCACTGTCCTGATAAAGGTGCCTTCCCCAGCTCAGGTGGAGGACGCAACGCTGCTATAATCATTCCAGTCAAAGCTTACTGCGTGCTGTCAAGTCACATGAGTTGTTTTTTACAGCAGTCTGTGATGTGATTAAAGGAACACCTCCAACCCYAGTTCAGATTAAGAGGTGGCAGATGACCCTAGATGGTTTCTCTCCCTCTTTTGCTAATCTCCTTCCTTGAATCAGGGAGACCACCCAAGAAAAAACTAGGAGGTTTGGGCCATCTTGGGCCATACTCACTCCAGACAGGCTCGCTGATCCGCTGCTGTATGCCACAGATCTCCTTCACCCAGGAGTTCTTGATATTCACTGTACGTGCCTGAAGGAGGTACTTGCGGACCAAGTCTTCCCTTTCGTGCCAGATCTCAAACGCCCGGTCATCCCCTTCCACAAGGTCGTTCACATCTATGTTGTTCAGCTGCGTGACAGAAGGACAAGAAAGTCAACACACATCCTGTGTTCTTAGGGCTGAATTTCAGCCAGAACCTTTCCCACAGCTGAAATGACAGAGTTTAGGACAGTTCAGATCTGGACCTAGGTTTTGTGAACCAGAACCCTCTTCAATCAAGGTTTGAAATGGAAACAACTATTAAACACCTGCAAATCTCCTGCTGCCACTGTGTACCCTCTTCAGTGGACATGAGTTGTGCCATTCCCATTAAGGCTACGTTAAAYGCTCCAACAGCAAAAGGGATAATTTACGCTGCTTTTAAAAATTTTTCAGATTGCATGAGCAACACAACGTGGCTTTGGCTGAAGAACAGTCAGGGTCACTTTGCAATCCTTTCCCCCGTATACTTGAATTTCTGGTTACCAAACAGACATYTTCCTGGGAGTAGTTGTCATGTTTCAGGAAAATAACATCCAACCTTAAAGGGTATCCCAAGGGTGGGACACACTGTCCCTACAGTGCAGCGCTGTTGGGCCCAGGAACAGCACCATTAGGGACAACATGAAAAGAAATTACAGAGCAGGCACTCTCTGGACAAAGCATCCCTTTTTTTTCTTGGAAAATAAAATCTGCCTATGAATATCAATGAGGACAGAGATAAGGACTTTCAGAAGGCCCTGGGCTTGGTCAAGAACTCCATGGGTTTTTTGGTTGGTTGATGATTGGTTTTTATGGAAGTTGAGCATCTACTGCCTTGGGAAAACTCTTTCTGCAATTTCTTTCAGTTTTAACCTAAGACCTGAATGTCTAAAGGTGAGCTGATCAAATCCTTTGAATTTTTCATTTCTAAACAGGAATTGATGTCAGGAAAGCACATAACCAGCAGAGACAACCACTGGGAATGTAGCATATGACTAAAACAGCATTTCCTCCAATTTACTACCAACATTACAGATTGTCAAATCCAAAGATCTGCAAACACTAGTAAATACCATAGACAGCAAAATTTACATCAATATCACATACTTATGCAGTTAACTCAATAAGGTAACAGAGATGAATAAACACTTGTACGTGTAATCTCATTGCTGCACAGTAAAAACCCACCCATGTTTCTGACATTTTCTGACATGTTTCTGATAGGTTTAGCAGAGACTTTTTAGGAGAGACATAGATTCTACTTCTTCAAAGCTTCAAAGACTTTTGGAAACAAAGGAATAGCTGGATATAAACGTGAAGTTCTAAATGACAGAGAAACGCTCTAGGTGAGGATATAATAACGATCAGACCTTCAAGATGTTCTTGAAGATGTAACTGTAGGTGTCTGTCTTTGTGTCTCGCTTTGGTTTACAGATCACAATATAATTTTTGAAGAGGAAGACATGTCTTTTGTGTCCTTTCCATGCCATTCTAGCTCCTGGAGCTCCTTCCCACACAATGAAGTGGCCCTGATAGGAAAAAGAAGGAAGAGCACATAATGATAAATCTGGAATAATTACCACAATGATGTCTCACCACCATTTTCAGTGAACAGATAACAAATGTTTACTGTTCCATCATCACCTTATGTGTCTCTGTTTTATTACAGCACAGCAGATATTGTTTCTAATGCTAAAGGTGAYGCATCAGACTGACAGCACCAGCGGGGGTGCACAGAATGGTTGTCATTACATTGTCCTGTAAATGATATTATTTGTTGCCAAAATGATACAGAGCTCTTGTCAGGTAGGCACRCTCTTGGGAATGGAAATGCTAACGGAAAATTGTATTTTGTGTGTTATGCAGACACTTTATATGTTCACTTGGTCTCCTTCACCAGAGCAGGACATTCATTTCACACACCTTCAGACATATGCAGCTCAGTTAGTGATATGGGTTCCCCTTGGCATCATTAGGGAGAAGTAAGCACTCTTGGGGTGTGATTGGACTCTTTTTCAGATGTCTAAACGTGGATAGATGAATGCCCACCAGAGYGTCACTGTAATTTAGCCTTACAACTCCCCTCAGCAACACACTGTGATTCCCATGGAAGACACAGGATACAAACAGGCAGRGTAAATGACTTGTCCAGGATGACACAGCAACAAAGAAACAGGAATTTGAATAAGGGTGTTGAAAGTCCTAGACTGGTGTCCCAATAGCTGGGTCGCCTTTCCTCTGTGCTCCTAAAACACGTATCTGTTTCATGGAAGAGACCTGGAGAAGCACACAAGTCTTTTGAAGATGTATGAACAGCCGTGGGAGAACATCCATAAATTGATCTAATGTTTTCACACGGAGCATATGCAACATATACTATGCCACCTTGTACTGACATCCCAGCAAACTAGGCTCTTCGAAAGGACTGTGTCAAATGGAAGCATGTAGATGGAAAAGGCCCAGTGCGCTTCTAACACTTGAGGAATCAACAGGAAAACCCACTGACACCAGTAATTTCAGGGGTTGGCCTATGTAGCTTGCCAATAATAAGAGAGGAGGAGGAAAAAATAAATGTTTGAAAATCATCTGGGGGCCCAGAACAAATCTGTTCCTGTTTGATGAGTGGGTTGGAAAGGCAAATAACTACATTATGTGTGAATTTCTCCATAAGTGTCTATGCTCTGGTGCTTCAAACCTTAATCAAGCCAGGAGATCCATCTCTCTGAACAGTAAGAAAGGCAATAAGCAAATACTCTCTTTTCGGATACGATTTCTAAAGGAGCTTCTTGTAGGACCTAAGGCTACTTAGAAACTAGTGAAGGCAGGCATAGCTCTAACACTGACTGAGAAATTCCCGTTACCTGTCGGATGGGTTCACCAAGGCTTTCCAAGGTCCCCGGATAATTCTCAATGAGTGAGACATGGAGGTTGTTTTCTGCTCTTCGSGTGAGTGCAGACACAACGGCATAAGCTTGCTCCAGCAAAGTGCAGTTTTGGCTATTTCTTGCTTTGTTTCGGATTAATTCCTGTAGATTAATCAAGAAAATGTTACTGGGCAGTCAGAAAAAAAAAAATACATTTCCTTGATAGCTGAAGAGTTTCTCAATATCTGTTCCAGCTCTTTCATCTCAGCAACTTTTATCCCATTCTTTCACCATGAGCTGCTTAGCTACTAAAGTCTCCTYTTTCCTACCCATTCTGCAGCCTCACTGACTAGCCAGTCTGGCTTTTTCCTTACATCAGTTGATAATAAACAAAGACAAAATTGAAGGAAGCAAATACCAGATATGCTTCAGTGATTGAAAACCAAAAAAATGCAAAGCAATCCTAAATGAATCCATTGCRTTTCTCTTGTGCTTACCCTAACGATCCCATGAGGCAAGCAATTCATGTGGCAGGACTAAACTAAGAGTCGCTATTAGATTAAAAACAAGAAAGGATGGAAAAAAAATGAAAYGGCAGTTATCCTTTTCTTCCACATTTGTTCCTCTTCCTCTCATTTAGTAATGAAGGCACGCTCACTCTCTCTTCCAAGAGCCCCTTTAAAATGTTGTTGCTTGTGTGGAGGCAGGTGTTCAAAATTAGAAGGTTAATTTGAACCTTCTTCAAACTATTCAAACTGCTCACTTCTGTAATGCTAGAATACAGAAATATTTTGGTAGTCTTCTGACTATCCTAGTGCTATTTCCCATGAAAAATACCAGTAAAAAAATGCTACTTTGAAACTTTCATTTGTGGTCTGGGCTAGAACATGGGATAGTAGGACAGATAAAAACTTGAAAGACGAGATGTTTCAGGATGGTAGAATGAGGCAAAGCTTTTCAGAAAACAAAAATTTCACCTCACTATAATGTCAGTATAAAACACAAGGAGAGAAACTGGTAAGTTAATTTCTTACACATTGGAAATTGCTTATTTTTATAACATACCTGTTGCTGAGTGTGAAGCAAATTCATACTTGCCATGGATATATACATACATGTATTTATATACATATGCATATAAGCATATATTTTTATATATGTATATGCATATATTTAAAGATCATTCAGATAAAGCTTGCTGAACTTTATGCGGTTGGAGACTATGAACCTCTACCTGGATTTACATTTAAAAAAACTATTTAGCGAGCACCATCACTGGTGATGATTACTGTCTTACTTACTTAAGCAGCTTTCAACTGTAGATGCATCACAAGAAAGCCAAGAAATATGAAATAAAAATAACATATTTTTCAAGCTGCACAAAGCAGAACATAAACCTATCAGATATAAGCATATAACAAAAGCTTTTCACCTTGATTATAGTCTGGTACTGCTGGATCCTGTTTATGGGTTTTTCCAGGTAGTGCTGCAGTGGTGGGATAAGTGGCTGTGAAGGATCGTCATTAGCTAAAATTTCATCTGTGTATCTCTGARAAAAATACATAGAAAAATGAGGAAAGGTTGTTATAAAGAATGATTGAAAAGATTACTCCCTGGAAAATGCTCATATGATGCTGGTTCATCGACCTAACTCAGCCAAAACTGGATAGCTCTACCAGACCTTACTACCCCATATTTTGGACATCTGTAATCCTCCCCCATCCTTCATCAGCTAGTTATCATTTTAGACTGCAAGATGTCTGAAATGCTGAATTTGTCTGCTTTTCCAGCACAGGACTGATGCTGGGGAAACGTGATCCAAAGCTTGCAGGTGGTGTGACAGGGAAGATCATGGCTGTCGGGGGGTGGGAGGGCAGGAGTGAGTGAACTCAGTSCCAGCAACTGGTACCAGACCTCGGTCGAGAGTGGTCCATGTGTTTGCAGTGCCAGTGACCGGAGCGAGTGAGGGGCTCGGCACCGGCACCTGGAATGGGAGGCACAGGTCATGGGGTCCGATGTGCTGGGACATCAGCCACTGAGCTGGACGTTTATCCTTTCCGCTGACCTGGTGCACGTGGGTGCAACTGTGTGCAGTTCACCAGCAAACTTCCAGCTGGACTAGCTGCAAGTAGGAGACCCAGGATCCAGGCATGGATATTAGGGAGGCAGAGAGCTTGTGCTGATAATTTGAGGGATCTGTGAATGTGGGATGAGTGTGAACACGTGCATTTGTTTCCTAGCGAGCATCAAGCTGGACTAGCTGGTGAGTAGGAGGCTCATGGAGAGGATAAAAGGTCTCAGGATCTGGGCAGGGGTATCGGATGGACAGAGGAGCCGTGCTGCTACTCAAGGGATCCACAAACATGCAAGTGCTCATGGATCTGGAGTGTTGTGTGTGTGTTTTCACTAGTGAACTTCAATCCTGAGCAGCTGGACAGGAGAAACAGGATTTCCCTATCTATACTAATATTTTATGTGAGTTCGCTTGGTCTTATAATGTGGTGACCCTTAAACATCCCTTATTTACAATTACAACATCACAGCCACATTCATATCTGTATAATCTTTATAATATTCATAAATGCATAAGCATAATGTAAATATGTTCCCATATTGACTGTACCAACCAGGAAGAGCTAGAGAGTGAATACAAAATTATTATATTTAGCAATGATTTACCACAAAAATATTTAACGATCCTTTTCAGGATCACTTTTGTGATTAATAACTACATTTCTTGATGCAGTGGGTTATAGGATGCATGTTCAGCCGGTATTTTGGCTGCTGTTTTACCTTGTAGAAATCCTGGACAGCTTTGCTGACGACAATTGACTCAGCCTGTACCCTCCCCACCAGGTACTGGATGTACTTATTAAAYTCTGTTTCGTGCTTGATAAAGCACATGGCCACGTCATCATCAGTGTCACATTTCTGCAAGCCTCGGAGGAAGACACTGGGGAGACAAAGAAAAAAAGGACATCTAAGGAGAAGGTGATAGAATGAGRCTAGAACACAGCCTCAGCAGCCAGACTCTTAAATCAGGCAATTTCAGGTTAACACAGATTAAAGGAAATGACTGGAGGAAATGAGGGATGTTGCCAGATTAACATTAAACTTCTCAATGGTTCTTCATCCAGCATGATCCCTCTTAGCTTGAATGTATGAAATGCCCCTGCAAGAAAGGTAGGGATAACTTTCAAGGGCTTAGCTCAGGTTGGGAAGTTAACCCCTCCCCAGATGCTTATGCTTCACTTTAAGGATCAGTGAGCCATGAGTGAAGATAGAGATCCCCAGTCTGTTTCACAAAGGATGTTGAGACAGGTTCACATGCGCAAAGATTTTTAGCAGTGTCGGTAGCTGATGACACGCATCACCTCTCGCAGTTAAAGTTACTTCTGGGGAAGAACAAAAGGAGAGGGAGGGAGAAGAGAGAGAGAGGGAGGGAAGAGAAGGGAAATCTCTTCTTGTGGCCCAGCCAGGAAAAGTGCCAGATGTCCCACGTAAGCGTCCTCCCCATTGCAGAAGTGCTTCCCCCTGTAATGCTTTTCCCAGAGTAATTATATACTTTTCATCGCCACCTGCTCAAACTCCTTATTGGTTGCTCCTGCTTACGATGCGGCTAGCACTGATYGGAGCACACGCTGATTGGGGGAAGACGCTGCACGCTCACTGGTTGTTGAGCTTTGTGCGCGCATATTATTGACGCCCCCCAAGGTAAACCAAAAGTTAGGACCACAGAGTAGGAATATGGGGAAGAACGGGTGATTCTCATCCTGTTGGCAGGGACCTTCCATGAGAATGATCACTTCCCATGAGAGCAAGGGTATCAAGGTGCAAAAGGAAGCCCCTTAGAAATGGAAAGCCTAAGGCACATAAGACATTGTACAACACCTCCTCTCCCTGGCAAGTAAAAGTATTTCAGCCTGAACCTTGGGAGGTCTCTTTGTGAACAGCAGATCTGCAGTAAATTCTTTCTTGCAGTAGGCAGAGGAATTGTGCCACGGGGTTGTACCTGGGCAGCCTGCTACAGCTGGATGTGTTTTGAATGCAYGGATGCCGGCATCAGTTTTAGGTGAATGTGTGTCTCTGTGAAGACACCACTGAAGTGCCTGTAAGACCATGCTGCCTTCTTATAATAATTCACTGTTTCTCCATTAAATTCCCTTAAAAGGGTAAGAAATAAGCTGGACATATGAAGCCTTGAAGCTCTGAGAGGTATTATGGGAGTCCCAACCCTGTGCTCTCACTTAAGCTATGCCATCCTCTATCAACCCAAAAGGACCATCAATTCCCTTGCACTTCAGCACTGCCAGTGCTCCACATCCTTCACAGTAATAAGAGTTACCGTGGCTCTGACACCAGGTACGTGAGACACCCTTTGGTCTCAAATGAAGGCCCACCTGGAATGGAAGCGAGCAATGTCATCAATATTTCTGAAGATGGTGGATTTCTGACTGGCGACAGCTCCTGGGACATTGGGACAGGTCTCAGTGTACCTAAGGTGATGAGTCTGGAGGAACTGTAGATCTTGAATGTAATCCTCTTCTGAGATCAACAGCTCTTGAATGAGAATGCTGAAGGGAAGACAAATAGGCAAAAATAAATCACAGAAAAATCATCACAATTATCCTTGACATGCTGAGAGATTTTAGGCTCTAAAGTAGAGCTATAAGATCAAAGGAACAGACTCCTTGGAGCGTGTTGACTAGATCCCCTCTGACCATAAGAGGAACTTAGACACCCTGCTCGTGGAGTGACACCTACCTCTACCTTACAGACATCTACTGTTAGGGCTGATAAAACAGAGCATGAGCGACAAAAGGATCTATGTAACGTGGACAGTAGCAACTTCAATGCCACTTTATGCAATCAGGAAAACAAGTCTCTCCATGAGACCACACTCAGTAGTGTGCTGCACTGGAAGGGAGTAACAAAAGGTTGAGTGCTTTCACTCCCTCTTTAGACATCATCCTCAGATATAGGGAACCCCAAAGTACACAGGTACTGTAATTTAGGATTTTGTGAAATCAGAGAGCTTCTGGAGTTACATCATGTAAAACCATCCTTTCAGGTCATCCAATATGATTTAGATTGCCTGGAATTTTCTTAGGCTGAAATCAATGGCAAAACCCAATCAAAGATCACAGATTACAAGTCTGAGAGAATCAAGGGTTTGCTTGATTCCGGGAAAGGGGAGGTGGCAGGACTCAGCAGAACAAGAACAGTGACTCGGACAGGAGGGACCTAGATGCCAACACTCATGTTAGTTCAAAAGGCAGGAAAACTCAAAGGTGCGAATACCAAATGGCACGAGCTCACCTCAGCTTCCTTTTGTATTCGTCTTCAGAAACAAACTCTCCAGGGAACTCGGGAGCTTCTGTCGTTCCCCACTCTGGTGACAACTAAAATATAAAAAAAAGGAAACCATATTTTTTTTAAGTTAACAGTGCTTTTATCAATGCACACTGAGGAATATCCCTCCGTGTTCACAGTCCCTTTCAACAATTCGTAAACCAKTGTGAAATTTCTTTTTTGCTGGAGGATGATTAGGTCTTTCAAACCCAGGCACCCCTGCACACATACAGAAATAYTGTGTAATCAAAACGTGAAAAAGTCCAATCATGTCACAGAGCCCTTCAAGAACCTCATCATCCACCACTCCTTACAAAAGGGATGGCTCTAAACTGCAACAGGCGCAAGTAATTTTACATGAAAAAATAACACAGCATGATCAGTCACCTTTAATTTCTTGTCCAGATAAGCTGGAGATACCCAGCCCTGTCGAGAGGGGCTAGATTTTGTGGGTTTAGTCCTGACCAGCCATTTCAGAGGATGAGCTGAATCAAGGACTTCCACATATTGACCTTCCTTCAAAGTGATGGTCTCCCTGTCAGGCGCAGCGGGCAGGTAGTCAGCTGTGACCATGTARACGTCAAAGATCTGCAGGCATGAAACGGCAGTTATTTTGTGCTCTGAAAAAAGAGTACAGTAACACCAGCAGAACATCAGTGCTTATCTGTATTTAATGTTTTATTCTCCAGCCCTTGTACGGCAGAGGGAACCACTGTTTGCTTTTTGCAAGTGGAAGACTAAGTCTCTAGGAGGCTCAGGCTGTATTTTCAAAACTATCTGTCATCTGAGGTGTTTTGGATTTACACCACAAAACAGTGGATTTTTCTCCCAAGGCAAAACAATCAGTGGTCCTGAAAATATCAAAATAGGGTAATATTTCCAAAGTTTAGTTTTTTTTTTTTTTTTAGGAATTGTTTAAAATGAACACCCAAAAAATTTCTAATTTTTATTTTTCACAAAATTCTCATTCTTCTCATGAAGAACTTCTCAACAAAATTCTTCTGACCAACTCTATCCAAGGCCACAAAAAATCAAGCTCTGACTTTCTGAAGCTCAGCCATGAAAGCAAAAGCTGCCAACTAATGGATACGTTTTGACGATGCTGACTTGAATAACTTGTTCAAGATCACACAGTGAGCGTCAGAATTTGATTCTCTGGGCTCTGTATCACAGACCCAATATTTAACTGCTAAATATACCTACTAGAGTGAAGTACATCCCTAAAGGGGATGGAGATCCTTAAACCATAGGAGATYGGTCATTCTAAGTAAAGTTTTCTCCTTGTGTCAAACTTGTCCATAAAGATATCATACCTCTCCTCTGGAATCCCCATCTTCAGATTCAGAGGAGGACTCCTGAGCAATGGATGAAGGTCTGGATCGCCCATGACGAGGAGATGCAGAGGGAGTTTTTGATTCATCATCACTTTCTGCACCYGGCACTCGAAGTGTAGCTAAGAAGCAGAGCAACAGCAAAGTGTGAAATAAAGACCTCCAGTTTGAACATAAAACAAATCTATAATAATTTTCAATTTCATAAAAACAAATATTCCCTAGGAAGAGCATTTGTATATTTAGCGTTATCTCCTATTGATATTTACAATTAAAGAAATAATTGGGACGTTTTAATACGAGGTTGCACACCTACTGCATGTATTGCCACGGCACTGCAAGAATATTTGTAGGAGAGGTAATGCCTCTGKTTTTGCTTCAAGATGAAATTTTACTACAAGATAATCAGTATATGATACACAAACCAGGATTTTTCATTTAATTCAACAAATCACTGGATTTCTGCACAGCTATGCACAAAGTTTTCAGCCTCAACTTGATTTTAAAATCCCATTGTGAGCTAAAACTTGAAGATGTGGGAAATCTTCAAAACAGAATTGCTTTCAGACTCAGGAGTGATGAATATCCAAAGAACTCGAAATACATAAGATGTTCAAAATACACTTCCATTTTTACAACTTACCCTCMACTCTAAAGCTTACAGTTACTCCTGCTTATTTAAAGAAACACTGTATGCATAAAATGGACACTAGCCATMTTAGTTTACTGTAATAGCTTTTCTTCTAGTTCAAAACTGATTCTAAGACTTGAATTTGGATGGACTCTTACTAAAAATTCTTAGTCCTAAGCATTTACAAATGTTCATATGCTATGTAGGATGACTGTCTCAAAACCCGCTTCATAAATCTCATTGATATTTAAAGTCCAAATGATACCTAAAAAAAAGATTGCATGTTTTTCTACACTAATTAAATTGTGTTTGCCAGGTTCCTTACCCTGACTTATTTTTGCAGATACCATTTCTGAGATACGTGAGGTGAGTTTCTGGAAGAACTCTTCTGAGCCAACATCAGCTAATGAAATAGGGCTTTTGGGTACACCTTCTCTACCAGCTTCAAGGTAACCTGGAAAAGAGAATTTTCTATTAAGCAGGCAATGTCGTTGGAAAGTCATCTTTTTTGAGTAACAAAAGCTTCTGTGGAAGGAAGGTCTAATTTTCTTCACTTCCCCTGTTTTTAAAACTGTGTTTGCTCACATTTCATCCAAATAATTCACTCTTGAACAGAGACCAGTACTGAAAAGTTCCAACATTTCAGACAGTTTCAAGAAAACAGGACAAAAGTACRGTAATCATGAAATACATAGACAATCTCAGCTGTAGATGTGAAGGGCAGGAGTAGGAGAGAGAAAATAGCTTCTCTTACCTTCTCTTGTTTCAGAGGAATGAATAGCTCTGAAAGAGTAAAGCAAAGTTAAAAGTTAAAATAAAATGTGTAGTAAGGAGAGCTAAATGAGAAACACCCCCTCCTCACACCTTGTATGTGAAGGCTGGGAATATCTRCGTTAGGACTCTGGACTGCAGGTGCTGGTAGCCAATACTCACCAGGGCCACTATAAGAAATGAGAATTGGAGCACCTGGCTCATATGGGCACAGAAACACTTGGGTGTTTTAGTCTTTGAGCCAAAACCCGCCTGAGAATTCCCCCTATTCCTGACTTTTTTTTTCAAACTGCTGCTTGAGAAGACCTGGCTGCTCAGGCAGTGGGTTGCAGAACAGAATAGCCTCCATCTGCCTGGTGCTACTGGGACTTTATTCTCAGCTGACACTGAAATAAAACTAGTACAGTTGGAGACATTATGTCAAGTGGGATCTGCAGTCTCAGTCAGTCTTTAGTGAACTAATGCTCAACAATTTCCAGTGKTTTCATCAGGAAACCAAGGACTGGAGAATATGCAGATGCTGTGGTCCTGCCAAGAGATCTTCTCCCATCACATCAGGATGCCCGTATGTTGGGGAAGCAAGRTGACTACTGCTACTGCAGTGGTTTTGAGGTCCAAAGAGACCCTTGCTACACTGACAGCTTTTGCCAGCACCCAATTCATTCATGCCAGCAGGAAAAGAGCAGGAGTCTAWATATTGTCAACACTGAGTGAAAATGGCTTCACAGACGTGGAGAACTACCAGCATTTCCTTGCATCTGATGRAGAGTGTTTGTGGTGTTTCCCAAGACTACAGCTCTGCCAAAACACTAATATCCTGAWGCCAACATCTCTGCTATTCCTGTGCTTTTTGGAGGCGGGCTATAAATTTTCATTGCACAAGCAGGTCTGCCCTAATTCTCTGTTAGTACATAGGAAGCAGGAGGAAGCTCACTCCAGTTGATATATGATAAACCATATATCACTAAGTATTCCTAACAGAGCCTGGGCCCATCCCTGGGAGAAGTTGCAGTGGAATAGCTGCAGCTTTCTTCACTTTCTTCACACTTCAGAGGAAGGCTGGTCAACCCTTTTAGGCTAGACATGTCCTAGAATCTAATGTGTGTTCAGGTGGATACAGCTTTTCAGTCTGTATGTGCCTAGTATCCAAKCCAAGAGTGGTAAATTGAGGAGGTCTTTCTTCAGGTGCATTTGTAAACAAGAAGATTGTGAGCAGACCCTTTTCATCTACTGCTTTTTCTGTGAAGGATCAGTGTATTTCAATGTTGGCAAGTAACAGTCAGATGTTGACCCTGTGAATTTTTTTGGCATTCTGCTTAGGAGATGAAAAAGTAGCAAGAGTTTTCCATGACTTACCCATTTTATTTTATTTTTTTTTTGTTCTTGTTCCTGTCCTCCCTGATAATCAAACATAAATGGCTGACATTGATACTAGAGTATTTATAACACTTTCCATCCTAGGACCTCAAACTATTTTAACTCTGGTGCTGAGACATGAATATAAGATGTCCGAAGTGAACACTGCCTAGAAGTGACCCATGGGAACTTCTGCAGGGTGGTACCTGCACTGCTCCACTTCAGCATGGGTGGCCAACCACTTACCCCAGTGTGGTCATGATGGCTTCTGACACCATCACGCGCTCCTGGGTCAGAACTTCGGCCTCTTTCACTGAAAGATTAGGGTTTATCATTAGAGGACAGAAGGTAGAGAATATTCTTTTTCTGTATTTAATGTAGGCACATTTTCTAGACACGGATTTCTGGGAACACTGAATCTGCCCTGCTGGCAGCTCCTGACCTGGCATACATGCTCCCACTCATACCGTGCAAATAGCTTGCTCCTCTCCCTGTTCACGTAGATGTATGATTGCCCCATTTCTCTGCACTGCTCAAGCTATGCTCCTGAAGCTCTTGGTACAGTAAAATTGTGGGATGCAAGGAAGGATAATAGAAAAATTGAGTCCTTCACAGTGCTGCCCCTACTCCCAGCCTATAKTTGCTTGTCCCCCATCTTACTGAAGGAATTGTGCCAAGAGAGGCCCTGGAAAGCTCTGCAAAAGGGGAATCAAATAACTCTAGCTGCCTTAAGGCAATTCTACAATGCAAAATGCCTTAGCAGGGTGAAGCACTCAAAATAACCTTTCAAATGGTGACTTTTTCTAGTTACTTTACATTGCCTTTCTTCCTTTCTTGTTTCTTAGACTTGTCTTCTGTTTATACAGAAAAGATGCTGCTGCTAATCCAAGCTAGGGTCAGAAATCTAAAACATTACAGAAGTAAAGAGCGCAATCATTTGCAAGGCAAGCAAAGTCATGGTTAATCTTGGGAAAATGCTTTTTTTTTCAGTTGTGATTTGTTTAATTTCCTTATCAGCCACACTTCTTTTTCTCTTAGGCACTAAAGGTATTAAAGGTAACATAGAGAATGTGTTTGTATGGTAACAAAGATTTACCATCTGCAACTTCCAGGGTGGCGGTGCAGATGGACTGGCCAGCCTTGTTGGTAGCAATGCACGTATAATATCCACTGTACTTCTTTTTAACATCCAACAGGATTAGACTGTGGTGCATATTTGAACTGGCAAGTTTATACCCAGGAGTGTCTGGTTTGATCCACAGGATGTCTTCCCGAGACTCTTCTTTCAGCCAGGTAATAGTTGGTGGTGGATGTCCTGAAGGAAAACCAATGCAATGAGCTTTAATTTTCCCRGTGGTGTTCCTTCCTTACAATTGTGAGCCATGCTGTGAATAAATGCTATTTTGAGCTGTTTTCTGATACTCTTCCAACAATAACAAGCATAATATATAATAAAGGAGCATAAACCTTTCTACAGCACACTCATAAGGACGTTRAACCTTTTTGTAAAACCAAAACTGTTAATCAACACATCTTCATAAGACTAATAAGTGTTATTATCCCTGTTTTTACATACAGGAAAATGGAGGTGAAGATGAGTAAGATGCTTTTCTGTAAAGCACATAAAGTCTCTTACAAAGCTGGGAGTAGGGTCACAGACTTCAGATACAGGAGATGAGGTTACAGTGACTTGGGTCAGAGAGAGTCTAGAATGTGTMATGAAGTTATGCAATTTAAGTGCTACGCAGAGAGGCAAGGTATCTAMCCACTTACCTTCAACTTTTACAGATAATGTGATGCTTGCACCTTTTTTCACCTTTTTGCTAGTAAATCTTTCTAGGAACCTTGGTGGTATCAGCTGCTCATGGGAATCTGAAAATGACATTATTGATGAAACATAGTGACACGTTCTGTGTGAGTTTAGRCTACTGAAAAATTCCTAGGGGTTCTGTCGTCTCCTGCTATGGCTTCTCTCACCTGTTTCTGATGGCTCTTCTTTCTCATCAGGATCTGTAACACAAGGASAAAAAACAAAATGACAAATACAAATACCTTTCTGTCCATGAGTTGAAGAAAAAAAACTAAGTGACTCCATGGGATTACTCCTTGAAGGAGGTATTACACAGAAATACTAGTATGATTTATAAGAGGCCCTCAGTTTTAATAAAATGAAACATTAAAGTTAATGAGGTTGGGCAGGAATAGAATGTATGTTTATGAGACAACAGTCAGACCCTAGAGAAGTGACATGTCTCATCTTCAGGACACACAGTAAATTTATAGGTGAACCAAGATYAAAGCATGTCATCTTTTATCTACAGACTTCCCCACCTCACTTGACTTACCTTGGTAGGCTTTCTCAAGAAAAATAACTATATAAAATGCAAAGAGCCATTTTAGAGAAATAGAGAACAGAGAAAAGCAGGTGCTAAAAATAATCCGACACCTACCTTTGACTACCAGCCTGGCTGACGAATATGCAGAACCAGCAGAGTTGATGACAAAGATTGAGTACTGGCCAGCATCTGCCTTAGTGACGTCACGAACTTCCAACGAGTGGAATTCCTGTTTATCAGTCTTCAGGATGCGATCCGAGGCCTTTAWCGGCTCTCCGTTTTTGAACCAATAGAGACGAGGCTGCGGGTACCCTGCGAGGAGCAGTTACAGACACGGAGAACAGAATGCATTGGCAACATCGATTTGGGAGCACCTCCAAACAGGCAGATCCTTCTGAGCAGGAGCCAAGGAATCCTCAGCTCTGCCCAGGGCTGCTGTTCCAAGGATTTACCCAATTAGGAATGGCTGCAAACTCATGAAATTCTATTTATCTTTTAAAGTTCTTTCCTGTCTCTTCAGTTTCTGGCACTGCCCATATCGGCTGCATGTGCGAATGCCTTCCAGGATGGAAAGGTAACACTTAGGTCTGATTTGCAACATATACAAAAAGAAAAGTTGAAGCCAAAACAGTTCTCATTTTTATAGGCAACAATCAGAGAAAACAGGAGAATCGCTACCTCTCCCTACCACAGACAGTCAACACCGGGAGGACGTTTTTGCAGTTTTTAGGTTGTAGCAGCAACCCCCTCGCAGAGTAAGGCAAGTCCAGGACTGTTTCATTTATTAAAGAGAATAAAGGACACCCTCACTATCTTTTTTTATTCCTTATTGCTCCTCCATAACTAATGTCCTCAGAGAATTACAGGACTCAGTTTTCAGAAGCGTAWGCCTGTAATTATGCCTGGAGACATGGACACAGAATGAGACAACCTGCCTGAGTCTGCTGCAAAAGTCAATGTTCATCAGCATGAACACATTCTTCTAGCTGGTTTGTGCAAACGTGGTGCAAGAAGCACGGACTGGGGTCACAGTTGCAGAAGAGCATATTGGAAAACCTTGTCCAGCACTTCAACCTGACAGCAAACCTGTAACAAGTGACAGTGCTGCGGGCTCCCCTCACCTTTCACCTTCAGGTGAAATTTAGCCAGTGATGCTCCAGGTGCCACATGAATATCATGAAGCTCATCAAAGATCTGGGGCAATTGCTCCTCCTCAGTGGTAGATTCCTCTTGTTCTCGGCTAAGAAGCAATTAGAATYAGAAAGAAGAAAGTCAGCAAGCCAGAAAAGAGTTAGGAATCAGAATAGGTTARTTCAGTGTGTGGGTTTTGTCATCATGACAACAGATTCAATACCATGTGACATTAAAAGTAATGGATTGGTAGCRTGAAGAAATATCTAGGCTAGCCTGAAGGCAGCCAGAGCAAGTTTGCATGATAATTGTCCAGCTGTTGCAGTTATTGCATCTCAGCTGGTCTGGCTGTTCCTTTATGACATTAAACTGGCCCTGCTAGATATAGCAAAACCAGGCTTGACATAAATATACATACTGATCTTATCAAGTCAGACCTTAGAAAGAGCTAGAGTTCGATATTTTACCTTGAAATATATTCTTTGGCACTGTAATAAGAAGATGTCTCTGTTGCATCTGCTGCTGTCTCATAGTCAGTGCTGGTCACTGTTAAATGGAAAAGGAAGTGTTTTCAATAATCTGAGTTTTGAAACTAATTTTCTTACTATAATTGTAGTTTCCCTACTAAGTTGAGTGACTGGCAGGTCGATTTCACGCTGCTACTGCAGCAGGATCCCACATATCCCTGGATTCCGGCAAACACCTCTGTTTATCTGAAAAGCTTTGCTCTGAGCCTTGCCTTGGAGTTGGCAAAACCCAACTGAATCCAAAAGGTTTGCAAGTGAAATATTTTGTGGCCAACGCATACTTTTTTTTTTTTTATGTAAATGGTGTTTTTCTTGAAAAAAATTTATCCACCTCTCAGCAGGACCCCTTCCCTTGGTTTTTCTACAGTGGTTTTGAGACTTACAGTCCACTCGAAGCTCAGCCTTGGTTGAAGCAACTCCCATGTTGTTTTCAGCAAGGCAACGGTAAACACCCATGTCAGTGGGGACCACAGCTGTGATGATCAGCTGATGGCACCCTTCCTGG
This sequence comes from Oceanodroma leucorhoa, assembly GCA_030449065.1. Taxonomy (NCBI): domain Eukaryota; kingdom Metazoa; phylum Chordata; class Aves; order Procellariiformes; genus Oceanodroma; species Oceanodroma leucorhoa. The sequence continues at coordinate 10,159,655 of JASVER010000021.1, forward strand.
TCCTCGTTGATCATGTAATGATCRTTTTCTTCAATAGCTTTCCCATCCTTGAACCAGCGAACCGTGGGGAGCGGTTTGCCAATGACAATGCAGTCAAAGCTGACTGGATATCCATCTTGTACCTCTTGGTTTTGGAGCTCAGTCATGAACATGGGAGCTAAAGTCAGGGTAGTTAGGAGAGAAAAAAGGAAAAACCTGGTTGTGTTAAAAGATGTATTTTAAGAGCACTGCTGCTCAGTGCCTGAAGAGTTCTGGTTTCTAGGGTTTTTTAGTTGCAGAGTGATATCTTTTCTCTATGAAAACAGTCAAGAAGAAACTCCCTGACAAACACTATGAAGATATTGCATAACGCCATAAGCATTGCAATACCACAGCTGCAAACTATACATTGCCTTTATTCCTCTCCTTGCCGAAATGTCTTGTCTCCCTCAGGACTGTTGTGAAAACTATTATTTCATTTATTTAAGTATAATAATCATAACATTTATGGCCATATTATTGTAGCAGGGTACATTTCTATTGTGAAAAGCACAATAGATAGCTTTGTAGATAAGTCAATACTTTGCAACCCCCTCCTTCATCATTAACCTCTCTCCTCTCCCTTAAAATGAAGAGTAAAAAAATTCATCAGTTTTTCAAAAAATGCAAATTTTCCAGAAAAATATCTGTACCAAATGAAAAACAAAGGTTTTTTGGAAGTTATTCATGAGAGAAAAGATAACATTCTGACCTGCTCCAGCTGTCTTTTCCAAAGAATAAGCAGGTTTGCTTCACCTACCTGTATCAGAAGTCAGCAAAGGTGGTGGAGGTCTCACTGCTGGTGGCGCAAACTTCCCATGGGTGGGTGGTGTTGCTTTCCCAATACGCAATTCAATTTTTTTAGGGCCTTGTTCCAAAATGTCAATCTCCACAGGAATTCCCAAAGCACCAAACATCTCTCTGAATCGAGTGGCAGCACTTTTTGCCTCAGACAAGATTTCAAACTTGATGTAGATGTACTGGTCATCCTCACGATACGTCTGATGGTCGACCACCTCAATGTCCCCTTCATCTGCACTGACAAAGAGCTCTTCCTCCACGTCAGATATCTCTGTTGAGATCTTGGCCMTGAAGAGTCTATGAAGTCTCCTTCCTGCTTTGCGGAAAGCATCATCCAGCTCACTGCCAGACGAGCTCTCTGTCTCACTGTCAGTGCTTTGTTTAACCTGCTTCTCCTTACGAAGAACTTGAGGTTCCTGAGTGCCAATAACTACCTTAGCACTGTGTGAAACCTTGCCAAATTTATTGGATGCCTCACAGGTGTATTTACCCGCATCTTTCTTGTCTAGGCCAGTGATAATCAAAGAGCAGGTCCCATCACTGTAATTATCTATGTGATAATAGCGACCGTCTGAAAGCTCTTCYCCGTCTTTCAGCCAACGGACTTTCATGTCAGTTTTGCTGTGGGCCAYGCACTCAAGGTGGAGAGTGCTTCCAGGCTCACCAGAGAAATCTTTGAAGGTCTCTGTAAACACTGGGCACTCTTGCTGCTTGATCTCTTTCCTGACTTTGTAGCCTTTGAAAGCAGCCTGGATCTTCACAGCGGCCTTGTTCATGGAAGGATCATCTAAATCTGGTACTTCTGGTTCAGCTGGCTTAGCAGCTGAGGTAGCCACAACAGTCTCCACACTGGATTTCTCCCACTGTTTCCATAATTTGCCCGTGGAGATGGACTGAACCTTGCTAGTAACACTGACACTTGTCTTCCCAGCTTTCTTGAGGTAGTTCACCAGTGAAGGAGTCCCAGCTCTAGACTCGTCATCTGAGCTTGTGAAAGAGAAATCTGCTTCTCCTGTCCTAGCCAGCTCATCACACGTGGAGTACTCCTCTGAGAAATAGTGAGACATCTCCGCTTCCTCCTTCCTTAACCTCTGAAGCTTCTCATCCTCCTCAGGCACCTCGCTGATGGAATCCAAGGTGGGCTCCCGGCTCATCCGGCGTTTCTTGGCCAGGGCTTCCCACAGGAGGTGAAGGTCTCCCTCCTGAGCAGCCTCAGGGGGCAAGCTGGGCTGGACATGGCCATCCACCAACTCTTCTGGTTGGCTTGCACGGGGTGCTTCCCTGGCGATCTCTTTTAGCATTGTCACTGTGGGAACTGTGGAAAATCAAATTGATAAGATGTTAAAAAAGTCTGTGAGTAATCTCTGGGAAAGCACATGGAAACATTATTCTAAAGCCTGGGCAGAAGAGTATCAGTGGCATTTAACTAAGCATTCTGTTGAGAACAAAATGTGAAATTAATATAACTGGACGTGGTCCTGGGCAACTTGTTCTAGGTGACCGTGCTTKGAGCAGGGGGGTGGACTACACTATCTCCAGAAGTCCTTTCCAACCTCAACTATCCTGTGATTCTATGCATGTGCATAAAACACGTCCAAACAACATTTTTTTTTTCTTCCTTGCACATTTGAACCCAATAAATAAACTTCTGCCCTTTTTGAATATTGCAGTCAATGAATATCTGGTTAAGACTGTCAGTGGAGCCTGGAAAGCTCTTCCAGGCTCATCCAATTTTACAGCTAGACAGGGCTTCACTGACTGGCTCGAATATATCTCCACTGGTTGTAATGGGAGCTGAGACTCCCACCTCATATGGAGGTATCTGCCTGTAGATACTTCGRTTTAGATGTGTCAAAGTCTGAAGGTTGTGACTCACCCTCTGGGACACGCTGACTTGCCTCTGCATAGTGCCCAGTGCCATTKGWGATGCTCCAGGCTATCTAAGACATCCACATGTGGCTCTCAGATACGACACAGGACCTATGAGTGCTCTGGGTCCCTCTGGAGAAGCAGATGGAGGCCAGGGATGATATCCTGAAGTGCCTCAATGGTCTTAGACGCCTATGTGTGGGCCACTGAATCCCACCGTAGGGGCACAATTCAGCTTCCTAAGCACTATGACCCAAAGCCATTTGGGACGTCTAGGACAGGGGGCTGGAAGATACCATGCAGAACATACAAAAGAGCCTGCATTTGCTGAAGTGGCAGCTGAAGGCTGGACAGAATACCCTAAAGCATCTCAAAAGACACCAGGAACCCACGTAGAGACAACTGTATCACACCTTAAATATCTGACTCAGGAAGACTTTATCTGAGCAGCTCAAAGCTGCTAGGGATTCAGAAACATACTGGGCAATACTGAACAGGAAGATAACAATTCTTTGTGGATTGTTATCACAGCTTGTAAAAAAAAAATGAATCCCAGTCCAAGCTGTGGAGATGCCCCTGGATGTCCATAAACAAAACTGATTTAACACCACAGGATTGCACTCTCTGTACCTTCAAGGCACAAGCTGGCAACAGATTTGACTTCTGGAGAAACCATGCAGGTGTATGTGTCCTGATCTTCAGATTTAAATGCATGAATAATGAGTATCTGCTTTTTTCCATCAGAGAGGATCTCGTATCTCCCTCCAGCTTGTATTTGTTCTTTTCCTTTGAACCATTTCACTCTCTCTTCAGTTTCACTTGACAATTTGCACTCCAAGCGAGCCATCCCTCCTTCTGAGACTGATCCTCCCACCAAAGGATGGGTGACTGTAACTGGAGGCTCTGTAATTACAAAAAGGTGAATTAACACAAAGAACATACCATAATCTGGCTTTAAGGCACTCGAGATCACTCTATAAAATATCCAAGCATCTCATCCTTCATTTATAGATTCTTTAGCTGTTGTAGACAACCAGAGGAAAAAAAAAATGACTGGCAGCATCCAAAGTTTGCACTTCCAAAGGTAATATCAAAATAACTTTACAAGCTCTCCCAGCAGTTAAACCAGCTCCAWTTAAATATATACATGCAAAAGTGGTTGCATTTTTCACATTCCTGTGTTTATTTGCTAATCTTCATTTACCCATCATCAGTATTCAAGCAGTCCTACAGATTCTAGAAGATCGTAATGTTTAGAAGTTAAGCAGTTCTGAAGTGAGACAAGAAAGAAACAATAAAAAGGAAAAAAAAGAAAAGAGATTAAAAGTGGCATTCATCCCAGTCTTGAAAGTAAAAAAAAAAATAATATATATATATATGTATATTTACGCTAGCTTAGGAAGAGTAAAAATTCTCAAAGAGCATAAAGAATTTAAAAATAAAAATTTTTATTTTTAAAAATCTTCTTTACTTTGGAAGGAGGCCTGCCAATGGCATGCTGTTTGTATGACAGTGATACTCCAAATGAAGTCAAGAGAAATGCTTTAAACGTGGAGATGTTGACTGGGATGTAAAGCACATGGCAGAGYTCCCAAAAGCAGCACGCTCCTGAGCGTGATCTGCCCCCCTGCACCTTTCACTGGGGTGAGGGGACCACTGCCCAAAATGCCTTGGGTTCGTTGTAGACAAAGTCAGCATATGCAGAGTTATCAGGGTCCAGCAGTGGCAGTTGTTATGGTGCAAAAACATCATTGCGTGTCTGAGCCTTAAGCAAAAGAGGATTTTTTACTATTTTTCTCACTTCGAGGAATTTGTCGGGCACTTGGCTACCACAGAAAGAGTTGCAAGAAAAGAAAGATTGAGGGAGTGGCTATCCGTCCCACTGCAGCTTCCAAAGTTTCACCAACAGACAGCAAAGCAGCTGTGTCCTCCGGCATTTCTTTTTGGGGATTATTGAAAAAGATACACAAATAATATAATGAAAGAGAAAGATGGGTGAAGAAGACAACACTGCCCACCCACTGCATTGGTACCAGGGTCTTGTTTACTCCAAATGCATTCCAGCATGCCCCTTTTGACTCATTCCATCCTAACTCCACCAGAAAAGAAATTCATGGTGACCGGACAACACGTGGATGCACTGCAGGCTGCAAGACAGCTTGATGCAGTTTGGAGAAAATAAGTGTTGAGTACTAACAACGCAGCAGGTTTTGTTCGCGGCAGCCCARAACAATTTTTCCAAGCTCTTTCTCTTGTATTATGTTGGCAGCAAAGCACTGAAAGACGTTGCAGAGTGATCTCTTCCAGGAGATGCCTGGAACGGGTGAAGCAGGCATGCCATGCGAAACACAAGGTCTACAGCAGCTTGCAGTCCTCCGTGGGGGCATCCCTCTGTTCTCACCTAGCTGCACCACCTGAGGGAACTGCACCGGCTCGCTGGCCCCAGCTTTGTTTATAGCCGAGACACGGAATCTGTAGGGTTCACCCGGGGTGAGATCATCCACCATAAACTCCGTGTTTTGAATAATGCCCTTGCTGCATGACTGCCAGCCAATACCCGGGATTTTCCTCTCCACATTGTAGCCTAGGATGTCACAACCGCCATCGCYCAACGGCTTGTGCCAAGACAGAGTTACAGAGTGGCTGTTCTTACTTAAAACTTCTGGTTCTTCCGGTGGATCGGGGTGGGCTGAAGGCACAACAGAGGTCCCGTGATGTACGACATGAGCAATAATGCTTTATACTAAAACAACCAAGAGCCTTCTAGAAGCAATGAGAAGGAAGCGCCAACAGATTCATTATTTGTCTTATTGTAGAGTTGAGTGGGTACATGCCCATGACCATGAGACCATGAGACATACCTGTAAGCCATTGAGTTTTCCTTTGTCTGCCCTGATCTAATGACAAACACTCATTTTCCAACTGTCACCTCACATACTTAATGTCACATATTGTTGTGATTTTTTACTGCTGCTTTTTCCCATCCAGCTCAAAATAAACATGACCCTACACTGTCCTTATTATCAAGGAACYTAGCTGAAAACTTCAAGTACATTTGGGCCTTGATCATACTTATTTCAGGTCTGGCCTTAATGGAAATCAAGTTATTGTTGGACTACAAAGTAACTCTAGTAATTTAATARCAAGTCATTCAATTTCTGTGTAATTGTTATATATGTCACAGCATCAGGCAATAACAAATAAATACATAGTGGGAATGGTCTGGTGTCCTACCAGATTGGTTGCTGATGATCATACTCAGTACATTGGAAAATGTTCCTTACTTAATTTACACTTTAACTTAGAAGACARAAATAATTCTTTTAGTCTTCATATTCAAGGCATTTACCAAGTAAATGACCTGCCACAATGTACCAATCCAACAATCCAACCAATCCAAAGGCAAATTAGGTCAACAGCCAGTTCTTTAATTCTGGACACCACAAACATAACATAAAAGCTTCTTTTCTCCATTTGCAGCCAAATTTCATACAGAAGACTTGTCAACAGGAGGAGTTCTTGAAGATAGTATTTTGAAGTTCCTAAAATGTAGGTGCCCAAAATAAGATAACGCTGTTTTAAATCCGTCAACAACCAATTTTTTTTGTGGAAATGACTGGAATATATCAGACATCCCTCAAGTCTCAGAAATCATTAGACAGACAGACTGCCCGTAGTAATTTAAAGAATGGATGGTCAATCAGTGGCTCTTGAACATCTCAACTACAGTGTACAGCTAAAACACATTGCAATTATCTCATAACATTACTGGGGTTGTGCTGGCGTGACCATTGCTGGGTGACCCACCTATCTCACTGTGGGAAGCAGCCAGACCTTGGGTGCTGGAATGGTCACTGATGAATTGTTGGTCTAACCTGCCCCACGAGGGAATTAGGGAACTATCAACTTTTCTGCTTGTGAAGTACTCCAAGAGCTATTAACTCTTGTATCTCTGAAGGACAAGGTGTGTGTTTCATCGATCTCACACACATGAAGATTTTAATATGCAACTCATTAATCCAGAAAACTGGTTGCCCTGCACTTGAGTAAATTAGCAGGTTTCAGAGGGTTCTCTGCTGCCGTGAATAATTTTTCCGTGTGCACTCTAGTTCAGCTCCCTCCCATGTCCACGTTTGCTGAGGGTGATGTTGAACTCTGAGTAAATTGATTTCCGTTAGACTCTGTTACATTTTACAAAAGACAGCAGCTAAAGAAAGCTGGTGAACATCTGTACCATCGCTAGTCTGATATAATTTTCTTCTGATGAGGTGGACTATTTCTGGTCAAAGAACAAGTCGCCCAGTAGCATCTCCTCAGACTAAGAATGCTAGCGTGGGACATGCAAGGCAAAGCGAAAAGAATCAGTACAAAGATTAGAAAATTCAWTGTTGTAGCTCAATACCAAAGTCTGAGATTTCAAGTGCCACTGGGCTAGAAGGACAGACACTTACCTATCACAGATAACTTGGCTGATGCAATTGCTTCCCTGGAAGCAAAGGTCACCTCTCCAGAATGATGCGGCTGGGCTTTTTTCAGAATAAGTTTGTATTTGTTTCCATCTGCTTGTACCTCCCAGTCCTCATCCGACTGGATCTCTGTGTCATTACTATACCAGGCAACTTCACTAATTGGCACAGCTTCACTTAGAACGCAGCTAAATGTAGCTTTCTCCCCTGAAGAGACTKCCACATCTGTGAGAGGCTGCAAGATCTGTAAGCGCCATCCTGTAGATAAAAAGGTAATCAAGCCCTCAGTTACAGAAACAAATACAAATAAGAGATTTTGTGAATATTTATGCTGAAGCTCTGGATGGTCAGGCCTTGGAGACCAAGGTGATCATTAAAAGGGAGGTTATGTATACCACTAAAACAGAAGGTATCACTGCGGGCTGAAACTTTCCAAAACTTTTAGTAGCAAAACCCARCCTAGCRATGTCTTTCTCAAATAGCAGAAAAYCRTAATGGAGATACCATGCTATGACTGAGGATGGCTGTTCTTGTACTCTGAAAGGGSTTCTGATCCCCATGGKGGTCTCCAGTAATAGCATAAAATACAAGGATGCAGAGATAATATTGTTGCTGATATAACCCTCATCTCTAAAGCCCTGCAGTACCTATAAACACAACCCAGCTCATCAGAATAATGACAACTGTAAGACAGTCATCTGCTGCTAACACATTGCCAACTGATGCTGCTTACATCCGTGTCATGGCATACGGAACAAGAAAAAAAGGAAATTGTAAAACACTATSCATTTATTGTGCGGGAAGAAGATTTAGGTAAGAAGCAAGCAACAAATGCAACTTTTCCTCTGTGCTAMTCATCATATTTTCCTGGTTCCTTCGCCCTTTCCAATCAGAAATTTCAGACTCCCCGTGCACGAGTGCTTCAGTTACCTTTCACCGTCAGGAAGGCTGAGGTCACTGCGTCRCTGCACATAAAAGTCACCCTGCAGCTGTCCTGGGGAGTTAGGTTCTTCAGWAGCAGAAGATGCCTGCGTCCATTTTCAAAGTAAACCATCTCAGTGTTTTCCGTAGTTTTGGCAGGTTCATCGTCAATCAGCCAGTTGTAATTGTAGCACTCGGGCTTGGAAAGATAGCATTCAAACAGGGCTTCCCCTCCTTCCACGGCTTCCACATTCTCCAAGCCTTGGACAATGCTGTTCTTGGCTAGCAAAGAAGGACAACGAACAGTATTAATKGTTTGGCCGTACATATCTGAATATTAACAAGCCTCGGAGCACTGGATGATTCCCACTGCTGGAAAGCTGATGGARAGGATGTGGATGTGATAAACTCTGCTTGTAGGTTTAGTTGTTTTCAACCACACTCTAACACAATGCTATATTTAAAAAACATTTCAAGTAGTGAGATAGTTTAAAAATAATGATAAACCTCTAAGACCTCTAACATTTCATCTAGACTTCCTCCAGAAACCTTACTTCTGTTTTTACAAATAAAGAAAAAAAMTGTTGGTGTTTATATGAATCAGGCCGATAGTCGATAGGAAGGGATAGCTCAGGAAGATAAAGTATAATCAAATTCCTTCTGTCCCACAGCAGGAAGCATTTCCCACAGATCTACCAGGCAGCACAATTATCATCATAATTGGGGAGACGTGAGTCCACTGACAGGTCATGATAAAATCTTACTACCTTTCATGCAAAGCAAACATGAGAGAATATTACAGCTGGCAAAGCTATAGTGGCTGTCCTCTGAATTAACAAGTCTACCTCTAAGAAACACACAARAAGTTAAAATCTGTATTATTAACAGTATTCTGAATAGTCAATTATTACAAAAGCTCTGTGATAATGTATTAGGTTTATTTTTCTCATGTGYGTATGGTGAATTGTGTGGTCAGAAACATGCACATATCTACACACTCCATTTGCCCGCAGAATCATGCATCAGTTGGCATTTGTACATAAGCAATCAGCCTGATGCAGAATTAAATGTGGGCTGGTGTATGTGAATATAATTTGCGTTAGACCAGCTACACGGCAAATTACATGCACAACAGYGGGAACACATGGTTGAGTAAATACAGTTTGCGCAAATACCATACAATGCTCAGCATGATCTATAATATAAACCAACGCCCTGAGACCAAAAAAAAAAAAAAAGGAACAATTTATTTAGTAGCAAAAAAAACCCCCAAAACATGAGTTACTAAAAAAAAAAAAAATATCTGTATTTTATAATATTCATACATATAAAGAACAGTAAGGGGTTTGTAAATTCTTGGGGTATGTATAATTTTGTTAGAACAAATCTGAGCCGTTTATTTGTGCACTTTTGGAGCGTTGGTTTCCCTAACTACAAAAAGCAGCCAATTGCAAATCCTGCCTCCTCTGGGATGCTTTTAGATTATGTTCATTAACATCTTTTTAAATCCCTAAAATGGAAAGTGCTTATCAATGTAGARAAATGTTATAATGAGTAATACCCTGCTCCTCTGTACTCACAACTCTGGTTAAGCAAGAAGGCATAATTGCCTAACAAAACACAAATATTCAGAAATTAAATCAGAACCATTGCTTTTGCTGATCACACTAATTCACCTGGTAACTGAAAACAATAATTCCATACACAGCAGAAAAAAAATAAGAAACRTCAATATGAAGATCCTAAATCTATTGTTAATATTTTTATTCACTGTTTCTCAGGGCCCTCAAAAATGCTGATGACAAGTGAGAAGGTAATTCCTGAGTGATCAGTATTTGAAATAAGTAAAATACCAAGCTACCTTAGCGTAGCTGAAAATAAAATGAAATTCCACACTATCCATTAGCTACCGGTTTTAAGGCACACTGTGTGTAAAAAGCACTCTGTAACACCAAAAAGTATTCTTATTATTCCTTTGGACCAACATTAAATCTGTGATTTTACAATMATTCAGCAGGACACATCCCATTGCCCTGATGTTCCAGTTCATTGTAGAAGAGGTACGATGTGTAAGTGGTGTTATAAGTGAGCGTTAATTAGAACTAAGCTCCAGTGAAATCCTGCAGTTTCACATTCAATTCCCATTAACTCCCAACTACTTTTATCATCRTTATCAGTACTGGAGTGAACACCAAAGAGCGGGTATCTGATGTGTCWCTTATTGTGAGGTGCTGCCATGATTTTTCCACCTCTTTTATTTGGAACCCATGATAGTCTTCCTCTTTGGCTGGAAGACCTCACCTTGAACATCAAGTGCAGCCATCACTTTAGTGCCTTCAGCTTCACAAGAATAGATGCCAGTGTCTTCTGGTACCGTAGGTTTAATTTTTAGCATGCTCACATTCCAGTCCTGATCGATAATCACTCGCTGCCCATCTGCATGTATTTCCTGATCATTTTTCTTCCATATGGCGTGTACTGGCCTAGAATATTGGCATATGAACTCTGCTGTGCCATCTTCATCAACAGTTATATCCTGCATGGGACTGACCACTTCAATGGTTGGATCTGTTAACCAACACGTCAGGAAGGACATGCATTAGTGGATCCTTGTGGAAATTGCAACTTAAGAGATTTTTGACAAGCACAGAGCCTGTGGGGAGCAAGCAGAGTGACAGTGCAGGCAGGAAGCTGACTGGGCATACTGGGGATTAGCAATTTAGTCTGTGCTTGTGTCAGCATCAAGCAGGATTGAAGCAAAACTGGTACATTAAAATATAACTCTCACATGAGAAAATGGGCCACCAGCAATTAAGGCTTGTGCTTTAACAGTCCTGAATATGAMCTTCTGTGGAGAACGTCTGCTGGGATTCCCTCCAGGCTTAGTTTTTCTCCCAGCATGGCTGAAATCCTCTAGACTAAGAAGCACTGGATGCGAAACACTTCTGCTTCCCAGGATCTGGCAGAAGCGCAAGTGTGAGATGGAGGACTGCAACGGATGGGCTGCTGTGAGTGGTGCCCTGTAACTCAACCTCACACAGCAATAGGAAAATGCCACAAACTCTACTGGCGGCTCCTTGTACGAGCAAACTGCAACCACTTGTTGGAAAGAAATGTAATACTCRAATGCCAATACTCATTCCTGTCCTGTGGTGGTGATGGCTATATGTCAGGAGTCATTGGCAGCATGAGATCCAGGACAACCGTAAGAAAAAAGGGCGCTTCACAGGAGGCAGGTACTATTGTTTTGATTAACCATGTGTTCCTCTGCAGCAGAGACATAGTTTGGGGGAAAATAATATGATTTCTTTTACAGTAGCTGATTTAGAGATGCAGCATGAACCACTGCAATCTCAGATTGAGAGCCCATAAAATGCGGAGAGAAGCTGGATATGCAGCTCCTCTGAAGAAGGTGAGATCCACAAGGCTGCTTTTAAGCAYCCAGTCTTTCTTTCAAAATACTGGTTCTGCTTCTTGGGAGGTAGCTGTATAGATATATCTAACCTCAAAATATTGTAAGCTTCCAAAGCAGCCAAGGAGTCCCTCCTGAGATGTCAAATTGGACCACCCGCATACAACAGCAATATATATGCCAAAAAGAAAAATCTCAATGAAGTGTGAAAATGGAAGTGTCTCTGCCACATCCTTCTCAGCAGAACTATGTCAGCTTCCCCAAAAAATTGATAGGGCTACAATGGGACATAAAAAGATGAYGGTCAGAGAAAGCCGATATATGTCCTTATCTTTCAAATAGTTGTTCTGATCACAAGCCAGCTAGAAYAAACTATACTGGACCTCTGTCTGGAATGCTCCTCTTGAAACTGGTGCATCAGGTTGAGGATTTGGGATGCTACTAGCAGACCTTGGGAAGCAAAGATAGTTTTGCAAATGTCTTTTYGAAACTTGTTGCAAGGCTTGATCCTGCTCTCTAAGGCTCCCTCTACCACTCCGTGTGTCTGCATGTGTGTTTATGGAGAAGAGGCATCAATGGCAGATCATGCAGATGTTTTGGTTACACCAGGACTGAAGAAGCAAGAAGGTATCTGTGCAGCTGGGGAGTACAATACCATCTCCTTTCATAAGATGCAGACATGTGCTCCTCACAGCAGATGTCACCTATGGTCTTGGAGAAGGAAGGTGTCCTGGTTCCACTGCCCCATTGCTCTTTGCCACTGCTAGGCTGAGACCTTGGYGACCCTATTCACCCACGCAGAATGGCAGAAAGCTCCTTGGGACTTCGGAGCCAACGTATACACTGGGGCCTGTAATTCTCACCCTGCCCAAAGCTGGTTCAACCTTTTCCATTTTCCTCCTACCCATACATGAAGATGCCTGGGCCACTGAATGAATGCAGTTGTAGGGCAATGATATTGTCCAGGCCCAACAAGAAAAGCTGTCATGAAATCTCACTTATTATAGAATATATCCAGTTACAAGCATGCCTTACATCAGGAGAACGGGGCATATGGAACAGAGAGAAGGACAACTTGTTCCTTGATGAAGAACAAGCCATGGGTAGCTAGATAGACTGAAATACACCTAGTTTGAAGACAGATCTATTTTTAAATTTCTGGACAAAATAAAGTGCACAAAATAGGCTGTTAATACAAGCACAGTTAGCATTTTACTAGAGTTTTACTTTCTTATTAAATCAAGTGTTATTGAGCACAGGGTGACTGGGGTGTTTTTTAAATACCTTTCTCATCCTAATCCAATTATAGTCATATACCACTGTGATTCAGGTTCACATTAAAGAAATCTTGCCTTAATAGTAGCATAAAATATTCACATGCATATGTRTACTAGCATGAGCTGTAGGGTTGGACTAGATGATCTCCAACATCCACGATGCTCTGATTCTGTGAAATGGAAACTTCTCAGGAGCCCTTTATTTGACTGAGTATAATACCTATCAATACATTTATTTTTAATTTAAGTTTTAGGCCCACTGGAGTTCTTTGCCTAAAGAGCTCAGAACCAGGTTCTGTCTCTGAAAATGTGAAACTCAAAATTGATACAAATGGACATGGGATTTGTGGGGTTTGCACACTATTGTTGCTGCATCATTCTGATATTAGGAAGAAGTGATTTGGCATTTTATCTTTGCAAAGAGTTAAATTTTCTGAATGTACAAGGGACACRTTATACAGAGAAGGAGACATCAATCACTGACTACAATTCCATATTGTGGATCATTCCTGTTATGGTAGACAGTTATAGCATGGGGGCAGAACTCTTAACCCTTTATATCTCCATATACACAAATTCCTTTTCCAAGCAAGGAATAAGTGTTACTTTTGTCTGAAAAATAACAACTTTTCCCAATGGCTATAAAAGGACTGGATGTGAAGGAGCTTGCTTTATCAAGTCTGGAGCTCAGTGTTATTTGCGGCTTGTGGCTACCCTTACCAAATGAGAAAAATATTTATTCAACAGACCAGAAAGCTTTGCTAGTGCAGTAATGACCATTACTATTCTGGCAGTCCAAAAACGAGGCTCATTTTGTCACTGTGTTACTGCAATGTCATATAGCCTTTGGTTTCCGGGAAGAGCTTTGGAGCCATCAGCGTTAACATTATTATAAAAACAGTTAAACGGGTGACAAAAAAAATCAGGTGCTACCACAGTGGTTTATATTTAGTTCTACTTAGATGCCAGGTGAAAGCAGCAGCCCTGACCCTGCAACACTTCCTCACCTGAACCACTGAAAAAATTGCTGTGGTTGTACATATAAGACTTCTGGCATAAGTATGGGTGACGTGCAGAAGTGGAGGGTTGCAGGACACAGAAGAACTGTGAAGGGATTTAGTAAGGGTAGCCTGGAAGCAGAAGCACTAGTGCACTGAGCAAGTCCAGAGGTGGCCATGTGTTTCTTTCTAACAACAAAATACCTTTGACTAATAATTTAGCTGAAGATATAAGGGACCCAGCTCTGAAGGTGACAGTGCCTGAGTCATGGCACGCCACGTCATTTAAGGTTAAAGTGTGGATCATCCCATCCTGCTCAGAGATTTCAGTCACAAAGTTGTTGTGAAGGGGAGATCCATCGAGCCACCACTGCACGTTCTTCACGCCCGGGTGCGAGAGCTCGCAGGTGAACGTGGCTGACTCACCCACAAAGACGTCTGTGTTCTTTAAACCAGAAACTATGACTGCTGCTTCTTCTGTATAACAGAGCAAGAGAAGGTGCCAAAGGAGAACAAAAGCATAAACATATACACGTCGCTTCCTGCAGAACCAGCCCAAGCAACAGTACAAGTTGTCCAGGAGAGTTAAACTTGTAATGCTGTTCCAGAGAAAAAAGAGCTAAAATTTTCTTTAAGGACTTTAGAAACCACCTTCCATCCTTCACCTGCTTGCAAGCACAGTGTGTGTGTCTGCAAAGGGAGGACGCTCTATTCCGTGACCAGGTCATGACTGGCTCTCCTGCGTGTTGYGACCGTCTGCACTGACATTGTACGAGGTGGGAGGCAGAGAGGTAGCTTAAGATTTAAATGTTTACTYACAGTGCTTTAAAAGAGTAATAAGAATATCAACAATGATAGAAGYAATAACAAGAATTCCAGTATTTTTCACAACCACTGCTCCAAGCGAATATTTTTTCAGCGGTACCACCATCTGCTATGGTATAGAGTACGGTCAGTACTTGAACCACCTTAACTTATAAACATTGGTCCAACCTCAGCCTGGATGTAAGTGTTTATATCTTCACTGAAGTCAGGAATGAATGGACTTTCAACTGTTTGCATCTGAGAGAAGTTTGGCCAGTTACTGTCAACTATTTTGGAATAAGAAATCCGGGCAGCAAAATCAGAGCGTTTCCACCACGTTTCACCTTACCTTGCACATACACAGAACCTGTGGTGATCTCGTATCCAGTGCTACAGGTATAATCCCCACAGTCATCAGGCTCTACACCATGGATGATCAGCTCAGCAATGCTGCCTTTCAGCTTCATCTCGTACTTGTCGCTGGGCTGAATGACCACCYCTCCTTTTCTCCACTCAACGGGGGCGTCCGGCTTGGAGATCTCACAGTGCAAGACAGCTGTTCCCCCTTCTTCAGACTCTACRTTTTTCAGCTCTGCCTTAAACAGCACGGGTAGTACTGCGGTGGAGAAGCAACTGCATCAGTGACAGTGCTCAGGGGTGAGAAACTKGCTTGCAACTTCTCCGGCTTGGCAGTTCCCATCTTTCTGAACCACAACTTGCCTGCTGGCCAGGCCAAGCCCAGGGCAGGACTTTGAGTTGTGCCGTAGCCAGACACTCATGGGGATCAGCCGCTGATACTGKGAGGGTGTCCAATAGTATTCCATAAAGGATTGCCATAGGTCACAGGACCTCTAAGGGGCTTCACGTGGGCATACCCACGATTTTCAGTGTAAGCAGTTAGAGGCACAACAGTACCAATCACAGCATTTGGATATTTAATCGCTGAAACCACGCGCACTGAGCAGGAGCTGGTTATGGGGGCTAAACGCAGGATCTAAAAGCAAGATCTTGTTGCTTTAAAATTAATAAAACTATAAAAATCAGTATAGAAAATTATAAAGTGAAYAAAACTATAAAATCCAAAAACATAGCTCCTAGAAAAAGAGCCACAAATCTTGGGCTGCTCATGCTCCATTTAAAATGGGCCTGTTCTAGGTACGGTGRAATACTCCAGTTTCTTACTGTCAGGCAGCAGACAACTTTTCTAAATGCTCTTATACATACCGTCCATTAGCAGCAGCTGCAGTTTTGCTCCCAGTTTTCACAGAGAGATCAAAATTGCAACTGCAGAAATAGAACTGGGTTTAAAAGGCACTAGATTATTCCTTGCAGAACAGATTGCGGATCAAACCCTTTCCTGCAGTTGCATTTCACAGATACAGAGTGTTAATGATAATTCAGTTATAAAACTTCTTTATCACCCCTATGGAGAACAGCCACAGCCAGAACTTCTCTGCTTTCAAGCAAGGCTTCTCCTACCTTTGACTTGGAGCGATGCAGTGGTCTGCTGATCGCCCGAGTCGCACGTATAATCGCCAGCATCCCGAGCCTCAGCGTCATAGATGAAGAGCTCAACACGTGTCCCCTCTTGCCGGATCTCATACTTGTCACTTGGCTGCAGCACCGTATCTCCTTTCCTCCACTCCACGGGTGCGTTGGGTTTCGTCAGCTCGCAGTGCAGCATGGCTGTGCGCCCTTCCTCCACCTCCTCGTTTTTCAGCCAGTGTTTGAAAAGCACGGGCAGGGCTTGACAAGGGGAACGGTCCAAAGTGAAAAAACGGGCAAAACGAAAATAGTAAATGGAGGAATGTTTTATTTTTAAGGTACTGGTAATGAAGTTCATGCACAATTCTGGCTGCATTTAAGTGAGGAGAGCTGCCAGGGGCAGGGATGCCTAGGTCTAAGCCAGCCAGAGGAGGAGGAGGAGGAGGAGGAGGAGGGAGAGGAGTTAACCAGCAGGAAAAATTTCAGTTCTACAGGAGCTGTATTTCTCTCCCCAGACTTCTTTTCACAAAGAATTCCCAACTAACTTCAATAATAATTTCTGAAGCCCATATGGTTTTTCATCCCCAAAATAAAACCACTGAACAGGATGAAAGCACTCAAAGAATATACACCTGCAGACCTGAGGCTTCAGTTCATGCAGCCAGGGATCTATTACAGAATAATTAAGGCTGAAGGGACCTCTGGAGGTCCTCCACRGATGGAGATTCCTCTGCCACTCTGGGTCCCAGATCCAGTGTCTGACCACCCCTTCATTGTGAAAGGTTGGGTTTGCTTCCTAATGTGACCTTCTTTTGCTGCAGCTTGCACTTGTTGCCTCTCATCTGTTTACTGAGCACCCCAAGGAAAGTCTGTCTCCCCCTTTTCTGTAGACTCCCATTTAGTAGCTGCAGACAGCAATGAGGTTCCCCCCTGCAACCTTCTCTTCTCCAGGTTGAGCAAACCCAGTTATCCCTGCCCCTCCTTATACTTCACATGCTCCAGCCCCCTGACAAACTTGGTGGCCACTGCTGCACTTGCTCCACTATCTCAATGCCCGTCTTGGACTGGGGAGCCCCAAAAATTGCCATGCACACCTCTCACCACTGCTGAGCAGAGAGGAAACCATACCTTTAACCTCTAGTCTGGCAGTGGTCTTCCCATCAGCTGTTTGGCAGCTATACTCCCCTGCGTCCGCACGGTTCAAGTCGTGAATGACCAACGTGTGCACATTCCCCTCCTGCTTGATGCTGCACTTCTGGCTGGAGCAGATCACGGACGTGCCTTTCTTCCATTCCACTGGGATATCGGGCTTGGACACCTCACAAGACAAGTGAGCCGTGCCACCCTCCTGCAGCTCCAAGCTGTGGAGAGCCTTTACAAAGGTGACCGGAGCAACTGTGGGGAAGAAGGTACCAACAGTGCTGCAACCGCCTAATCCAGCATTGCCCCCAGATCAGAACTGGGTGCCTATAGTTACATTGTGAACCAGATCAAAGAGGAACAAACAAGATAAGGTATTGACATGGCCCATCTTTMAAAATCATTCTATAGAACTTAATGGAAGGTTTTTCAGAGTTTTTGGGTGTTTTTTTGGAGTAAACATGATCTAAAAACATCATAAGTAGGAGATTAATTCAGAGAAGATTCTTGACATTCTTCAGCATTGATTCTGACATATTTTAGCTGCTTGTTTCAGGGCAAGTTGGATGGTCTTMCAAGRATGTCTGCTTCACTCCAYGGACAACAAAAAAGGACTGAAACRACTAKCTCAGATGTACATATCTACCTCTTAAATGCCTAAATGAGATTAGCTAAATTTCCCAAGGTTTCCAGAGACCCCTCCTCCCAAATAAAYCTCTCCAGAAGATAAAGAAATATTGACAGTGCTTACCAGTACCTTCTAAATCCCTCTTCCTAGGAGGTYGCTCACCTTGGACCGTTAGCTGTGCTGCTGAGGTATGCTGCCCAACTTTGAAACTGATAGGCCCACAGTCTTCTTGTGTCACCTTCCTCAGGATCAAAGTGTGACGCGTCCCTTGGACTCTGATCTCATTCATTTCATTGGATTGCAGGGGAACATCCCCCAGGAACCACTGGGCATCCTGAGTTGTTTCCCGGGACAGCCTGCATTCGAACACTGCGTCTTCTCCTTCATACGAAGTGACGTCCTTCAGCTTCTCCACTATGGTTGCTGCTGATTCTTTATGGAAAGGTCAACAGAGTTTGATATCTACTTTCAAGTGATGCTTCCTGGGTTAAACATTTCGTTATACGTTTTCTTGATAGTACTATATTATTTGAAAGAACGACCACAAAGCACTAAACACTAAATGCATGGAAACGCAGTTACACAGGCATGTAGTAACATGTTACATTCTTACAGATGGATAATGTGTGTATGTATGCATATATATTATGCACATATATATGATAGTCTATAAAGTATGCATGTTATACTGTATTGTGCATATAATAAATATATAATATATATTTATAACGCAATCTATGTATTGTGAAAACCTTGTCAACAGATTTTAGCGGGTGACATTAACATTAAACCACAGAATCATTGACTAAAGACCCATTTCTCATTCCCTAGAGATAACTGACCCAGTTCTTATCCCTCTGAAATCACTCTCTGAGATCCCCATGATTCAGTTTGAGCAGGACAATGTCGAACTGTCAAATTACTTAATCAYGTGCCCCTGCCACGGTACCAAGCTCTGTTCAGCTCTTCCCCATGCGAAGCCTCACCTTTCACCAACACAGCTGCAGTGGTTTGCTGGTCTCCGGTGTCGCACGTGTATTCCCCAGCATCAGCTTCGCTCAGGTTGCAAATCATCAGCTCAGCCACGGACCCAGCTTGGCGCATCTTRTATTTGTCACTTGGTCGCAGCACTGTCCCTGCCTTCTTCCACTGCACAGCGGCATTTGACTTTGAGATTTCACAGCTCAAAGTGATGGTGCCACCTTCTTCGGCTTGCTGGTTCTGGAGTGGTTGTGTGAAGATTGCTGGCAAAGCTAAACAGAGATAAATCAGAGGAAAAAAATTTATATTTTATTGCTGACTGTGTCACTAAGTCTTGTGTTTAGTGAAACTGTGGTSCCATTCCAAATTTGCTTCAAACTCAGTTCCAAAATTACTTTAAAACCCAAACAAGGAATGACAGAAAGTGCTGGATTTCCAGGAGCACTAAGCCCTCTGCACTCCCCAAGAGTCACTGGGCACTCCACACACCGAGCACCTCTGGGAATATGTTCCTTTACACAGAAGCGRTCACAGATACGGAGTCTTGAGCATCTAAGTGCGTGTATCTCCAAATGGGTACCAAAGCCACAACTCAAAAACCTACGTCTGATATCTAAGTTCTTGGGTATTTGGGAGGGTGCGTGGAGAAACACCATGCATATAATGCCCCTCATTTGAAAACTAGACCCAGAAGAGAGATGAACTGTGGAAGTCTGCACTGATGTTTATCACAGATGGGTCAAGATGGAGTTTTGGTGGGTTGATTTCCAATGCACCWCATGTAGAAGTTTAGTTCCTCAAGTCCAGTTCCCTAGAAGAACCTTGCTGGCCCCACAGTTACAGCTGAATTGGTATTTACAAGGGAAGGAGATGGGGCTCTAGAAATCAGAATGAATTCACAGGAACTGTGTGGCAGATTTGTATTAGAGGAGAGAGAYCTGAAGGTGCTTGCAGATGATGTAGGAATAGATGGTGTATTCTGTGGAACAGCTGGGCAACGGCTGGGGTCAAGGCTTTTGTACAGTTGGATTTGCAGTGAAGGCATCCCATTGTGCAGCTAAAAGTCCTGCTGTCCTAGAGCTCTTAGGAGCCAGCAAAGGAATAAGTAGGAGAAAGAAATGATGTCTTTGTGAAGACCTAGTCTGTCAGACTGCATCACTGTTGATTCAGAAATCCTCATCACAAAAAAGGACCAGACTCACCACCACAGTGTCCCTGAATCTTACATATGGAACATGTAAACTAACCTAGAGCTCCCTAAAAGGTGAAGTGAAAGCTTTTTGTCACCTTTCACTACCAAGGATGCCATAGTTTGCTCATCGCCAGAATCGCAGATGTAGTCTCCAGCATCCTTCAGCTGTAGATCGTGGATGAGTAGCTCCACAGCAGACCCCACCTGCTTCATCTCATACTTGTTGCTGGCTTGGAGCAAGACTGACCCTTTCTTCCACCTCACTGGTGCATTGTGTTTGGAGAGCTCAGCACGAAGGGTGACCGTAGAGCCTTCTTTGGCTTCCTGGTTTCGGAGCTTTTTTTYAAAGAGTGCTGGAGTGGCTGGGACCACACATAGGGACACAAACGGACAGCCACCATCAGAGGATCTGCTTACAGTACAAATATTCTGGTATTATTGGATCCTGAAGTTAGTGTGGTAGCAGGCAGGCACGTGCCTTTCATGAGAGAGCCCTCAAGGGATATTTCAAAAGACGGCATTTCACAAGAACCTCCTGGCTCCTCTTTATTTTAGCTGATCTTSTATCTCAGAAAAAGTCACATTAATATTGCATTTGTATCAGTACCAGAGTGGATTTTAAAAAAATGGACATATTGGCACAACACACCTGTTTTTAAGACCCTARGCACTAGAAGTATTTAGGTGCCTTGCTCTTCAGCTGGAGCTGAGTGCCCAGCTAAGTTTGGGCACTTTGATTCTTGAGCACTGTTTGCCCAGGTGGGACTGCAGCTCAAAGGACTGAGGCAGTTAAGGGTCAAAACGGTCTCACTTTAATTTTAGTTCCAGACTTGTTTTTCTGAATGACCAGAAAAAGGCCCTTGGGTCTAGGATTGGGGAAGCAGCTACTACGCTTAGGTCCCTCCACGTTCTTTGCTCAAGACACCACAGGACTTAACATAACTTCTGAAAGTAAAAGGACTCAGCTGCTTTATGCCAGCAAAGTACATCTGAAGTCAGGGACAGTAGATAACACCTTCTCACTAGTACTAAGCTAAGGAAGTGGAACAAGTTTCTCATCTTAAAAAAAAGAAAACAAAACAAAACAAACCAAAAAAAACAAACAAAAAAAACCCCAAAGCAAACAAACAAAAAAAAAAACCAAAAAACCTACCTTTAACAGTTAAAGTGGCTGTCGTTTGTTCGTTTCCATTATCACAGGTGTATTTGCCAGAGTCTTCTGGTTTTAAATGATAAATCTTTAAGGTATGGATTGTTCCCTCCTGCCTGATTTCATACTTGGAGCTCGGGGAAATCACCTGGGCGCCCTTCTTCCACTTCACCGCAACATTAGGCTGGGAGACCTGGCAGCGGAGGATGGCCGTTTCTTCTTCCTGCAGTTCTGTGCTCTGTAATTTCTCCTTAAAGACTGGAGGTGGCACTGAAATTACAAACATAGCAAAGGCATTTACAGTCACCCTTATCTTGTTTCCCTGCAGTGTTAAARCTACAGCTGAACAGTTAGGTATTAAAAAATACTTTAACTTCTATGTTATATWTTGGGAGTGAACAGAGTTTGGATGAAACCCACTCACAAATACTTGTTGAAGTTACTGAAGTGCTGATCAAAAACTTTACRCATGTTTTAACTGGTTCAGATGGGATGGGGACTTTGACCAGACCAACGGTTTCAAAGAGGGAAGGAGAAGGATGTTTGAGAATTTTTTCAAAACAGTTTTTAGAGAAAGAAAGGCTCCAAAGAAAAAAAGAAAAAGGAGAGTGGAAGCAATGAAAATTACAGGTCTGTCAATCCACTTACTGGAGCTACCACAGTAATTTTTCTAGAAACCAGTCAGCTTCAGGACCCTGGTGATATTTTCACTTTCTATCCATAGTGGTGACAGTATATGAGACCRCATTAGTACATCATGTATGTTCTGAAGCACAAATACCCTACTAACATGAGCTAAAAGGGGTGAACGATTTACTATTAGCATAAGCAAAATGTTACCTGTTCTCACCAATCCCGTTCCTTTCCCACATCACAGAGGGCCCTTACCTTTTACTGTGAGCTCTGCCGTCGACGTGTGGGGTCCCACTCGGAAAGTGACGGTGCCAATGTCCTGCTCAGTCACCTTCCTTAATGTCAGGGTGTGAATCCTTTCTTTTTCCACTGAGATCTCATTCATTTCATTATTTTGCAGAGCAACATCTTGTAGCTTCCATTCAACGTCCTTTGCATTCTCATGAGAAACCTGGCACCGAAATGTGACATCGTCCCCTTCAAACACCACCATGTCCTTTAGGCCACTCACGATGGTCACGTCAGGCTCTGCAAACAATCCGTCAGTAGTCAAGCCATGGAAGGGAAAACAGGGATGAAACCATAGAACCATTTAATAATATAGATTGAGGGGACTTCTGGAGGTCATCTGGTCCAACCACTGCTCAAAACAGGGCCAGCTTACAGCAGGCTGCTCAACACCTTTTCCAGCGGAGCTTTAAGTACCTCCAAGGATGGTCACAGCCTCTCAAATCACGTTTCAAACTGCTTGTTCACTACTTTCAGCGTACTTGGTAAGACAGCCAATATCTTTCAGTTAGTGGTTTTATTGCTTGCCCTTTCTCAAAGATACATTGCATATTGATTTTTGTTTGATTGAATGAATTTTACATGTTTGATACCATAATTGGGTGAATAAGGTGTGAACGCCAGATGCTAAAATCAGGATTTTAAAATTTGTTACATTTACACTTAGGTATCATGAATAACATGAAAACCTGATCCCCTCTACTGTCTTTTTGCAAACAGAATTGTATATACTCCGTGCTGGCACTCCAAAGGGGCTGGGGATCTGGTTGGCTCTGTGCTCCCAGCAGGACTTACTGGATTAGCGTAAGCACAGGACATTTGCGCTTCAGTTTGCTTGAGTCCTGCTTCTAGGACAGCTGGGCACCTGCAGATCTGCGCAAAGATCATACAGAGAGCCTGCAACAGGCAAAAGCTGTATGAACCCCAAATCCGCTGGGGAATACCAAAGGAGCAGCAGCGCAATCTTCATATGAGCAAAGGCAGTTCATATGCATACCACTGAGGTCACCGTCTGCACGAAAAATGATGCAGTTGGGCATAATGCATAGAGAATCTGTGATATCGAGCAGCCTGTAGAGCTGCTAGCGGTGATTGTTCCACACTARTGGTCCAACCTGAAAGCGTGCTCTGTCTGTAATGACATTAAGGCCAGATGCAGTTGCCATGTGACTGGGAGCTGGGGGTGAACCATCTGTTCACTCACATGCACACGATGTCAAGCAAATATTTCAAGCCATGAGTCAAAAATTACAGCTGCCTTACCCTCTCCTGTCCACCAARTGAATCTTTGCTTCAGTGTATTCACTGAGCGTGATTTTTTATTATACCCTTCCTATGCTCCGTGTTTACCACAACAGTTTGTCACAATTGTTTATCACAACACTAACAATTATGTTACAAAATCATAGCTACCTAAACTTAAAATCCCCTTGCCCCAATAAACGGGTCTTGCCTTTCACGGTCAGTTTTGCAGAGCTTGTCTCATCTCCAGCCTTGCAGGAATACTCTCCAGCATCGCTGGGCTCCAGGCGGTGAACACGCAGCTCGCGGAGGGTGCCCTCCTGCCGCATTTCGTACTTGGAGCTTGAGTGAAGGACGACTCCGTCCTTCCTCCACTCCACTTCTGCTTTGCTAATGGAAATCTCACAGCGCAGCCTGGCTGTTCCTCCCRCTTCCACTACTTCATTCTTCAGCTGCTGCTTCAGCTGGGGTTTGATGGCTGCAAAGTGAAAAACAATTAATGCACCATTAATTAGCTTGAATGCCAGGTCTGGACAACTCAGCACAAGGCACCTGGGATCTGATGCTGCAGAACAAATTTGCATTATGTGGTTATATGATAATAATAACACTTTTTTTCTCTATAAATAAACCTATATTCTGTATATCTGGACAAGGAGAGGACAGAAAGTTCCCCAAATATGTTTGTTTCCCATAAAGTCAAAGGGCATCCACATTACACCTTTTACACATCTGCTCTGGATATTGGAAACTCCCACACGCATAAAGCTTTTGGCTAAGCAAAACCTGGTACTTTCTGATTTAAACTAGTGTAAATCTGTTGATTTTTATAGAAATACTCATGACTTCCAACACCATAAAGGATGTAAAGCTTTAAACGCATCTCTTATTTCTCTGCTATCTTCTTAAGACCCAAGACCATCAACAGWGAGTCCTTCCAGATGACGCACAAACAAATGGACTGCATTTATTCAAGCGGGGCATGGAACAGCTCGGACAACGGCTTGTCACTGGTGAAAACAAGAAGGGGATATCCACCCCGTGTGTGTGTGTGAGCAGTTGTGAAAACAGCAAATCTCGGTGCTTGTGCTCCCTCTGTCTAAACCTTACTGTGACACACACAAAGCAAGCACAGGGCTCTTTCACTCGTAGTTGACCCAGTGGCTGCTTCGTGGGTCAAGTTCAGCCCAGAGGACGTAGTTTGAAAGGTTGTGGCTTGGGTCAAAGCCACAAGTTGCACCCAACAGTTCGAGATGACCATTAACGTTTCAGACAGGGATTAATCGCAGACATTATTCCTGGTTTGTTTAAACACAGTGTTCTCAAGATCTTCATGGAAGGGCATTACAAAAATTGAAAATAGTAATTTTTTTTAAATGCTTTTGTAAATGACTTATGATTACTTACTGATTCAGCTGAACCAGCAATGAATGCAAAGTGCCAAAAATAAAGATCTATTAGAATTTCAAAATCCCCATGATGCAGAGTTTCTTGCTTTTATCGTATCAGAGAAGGGATCAATACACTGTACACTGTGCTTTACAGGCTTAAATAGCCATTCTACAAATCCTGTCGCATAAGACCCACTTTTCTGTATTCTGGTTTATGACTCGGCACCTGCTTTCCTCTTTATCTTAACTTTTGGGGTGCCTTATTCACCGACAAATAAAAGAATATCATTCACACAATTTTACAAATCCCTTTTATCCTCTGTTCCATTTTGATGCAATGCTAACCATTCACTCTGAGGACTGCTGTGCTCTGCTGGTCTCCTGTATCACATGTGTAATCAGAGGCATCTTCYGGTTCTACATTATGAATCACAAGTTCAGCTGTGCGACCACTTAATTTAATTTCATATTTGGCGCACGGGAAGAGCTCCATGGTGCCTTTCCTCCACTCCACTGTTGCATTATCCTTTGTCAGCTCACACTGGAACTTCACTGCAGCTCCTTCTTCCACCTCCTTGTCCTTGAGCTCCTTTTTGAAAAGAACTGGCAGAGCTAAAGGGGAAAAAAAAGAAGCAACAGRAGCTTTTATTGAAGCCTGAGTCAGGTCCTGGTTAACACAGTTAGACTGACACTTCGGCGAACAAGATACTGTGCTTTGCACGTGCTATGTTCCTAGGCAGGRTCCATGTTTTCTAATTTGCCTGGAGCTACTAGGAGATCTTGCTGCATCAGAAGCAGYCATCGGCACTGGTAACATTTATTTCCTTTGTTCATTGACTCAAATCTTCCCCAGGGTTGAATTCTTTGAATAAATTTATCCTTCAGTTGATCTAACAAAGATCTCAAGAGTAAAGAAGTTCAAAACAGCCTTGACAGATCAGGAATGTCATTGTCAGTCTTCTTCCAGGATTTGAAAGAAAATCTTTTTTTAAATACTTGAACCATGTCATGTGAAATGTCCAGACGTTATGTTAAGGCATTGCTCTTTCTTTAATTTCTCCCCAGCCGTAAAGCTAGAAAGTATTTCTTCTTAGAACCTAAACTTCAAATGCAGCACTGGAAGAACAAAATATCAACCTCTTCCATTCTCATTAAAAAAAAAAAGAAATCCTAGTATATCRGATGAAAAGGAAAATATTTGTAGGGGAAAAAAATGTACTTAAAAATATACATATTCAAACTGTTGCTTTGCATGTTGGATGAAATCTATTGCTTTAGGATTCAGCTCGCACCACCTACCTTTCACATTTAAAGATGCCTTGGTTTCCTGATCCCCGGTATCACAGCTGTATTCTCCTGTATCTTCTAATTTGAGATTATGTATTAAGAGCTCTACCCGGCACTCCCTCTGCCTCATTTCATATTTCTGGCTGGGCTGCAGCCCCACTCCTCCTTTCCTCCATTCCACTGCAGCATTGGGTTTTGACAGCTCACAGCACAGTATAGCTGTACTTCCTTCCTCTGATTCCTTATTTTGAAGGGGTTGCTTAAATGTGACAGGCAGTGCTGCAAAATTTGAGAGGGAAATATTTTAAGAGTGTTTTAATCTGGAAAGGACCCAATCCTACCATCATTCTTCAGAAATGGCCTATTCTAATGATTTCACAATCTTTGGGCTGTCTTGGTAGCAACTTTCTCGAATCATTACTTGAACCAAGAGCTGAAGAGAGATGGTGAAGCTAGGAAAGATCTCATCTTAGAGAGTGGTCCACAGAATGGCCTGGTTTGTGATCTTAAGGAGTCAGACCTTCCTATGGAAGCATCTCCGTGCCAACTAGGGATGCTTTAGTCAAAGACCCCTGGGACATGGTCTCTTTTACATGGACCCTTGTTCCTTAATAAAGGTCTGCGAGTTTGCAATACTAAGCGAAGAGCATTTTCCCCCCAAATAAAGCTTCTATCAACATATAAAAGATCAAGTTATCATTCAAAACACAAGAAGAGGCAGTAGAGTAAAAGATGACAATAAAGTGATAAATGGAAGAGGAAATTCAGATTTCAGGCAAGGTCTTGCTCTGGATGGTAGAAGGGCTGAAGGAAAACAGATGCGGATGCAGTTGTTTGCACTCAAAGTTTATACTTGAGGCTCAAACCCTCAAGTAATAATACAGCACATTCAAACGTTATAGAAATCCTTTATCCCCCAATTGTTGCATCTCTTATTATCCCGTTGGGCATTATGCCCAATTAGGCATCCCTTTTGCCTACTGAAGAAATCAACAACCCAAAATAACCATCAACCTGCCTGGCTTATTTTCTGTTATCCATTCCCATATGCAGCCACACTCCCTGCACTTAGAGGGCAGGAGAGTTCATCATATTTTGACATCATGACAACATTTAATCCTTTTGATGCTTATTAATCACTCCAGATACCACAAGCAGAACCACTCTTACTTGACCATGTGTCATGCTCAAGTAGAAGATGTGTGCTGGCATGGACCAGCAGCGAAACGAATAAATATCCTTAGGGAACACTGAGAGAGATGCTCCTTTCACTTCATCTCTATTGAGCCAAAGGTCAATACTCCGCCTACCATGTACGGTTACCACAGCCGTTGTCTGCTGATGTCCAGAGTCACAGGTGTACTTTCCTGAATCATCCAGTTCTAAGTCATAAATGACCAATTCAGCAGTGGAGCCCTGTTGCTTCATCTCGTATTTCAAACCAGGGTAGAGAGTACTATCTCCTTTCCTCCACTCTACTGGAGCGTTGGGTTTGGTAAGCTCACACCTCAGTGTTGCTGTACCACCTTCTTCTGCCTCGGTATTCTGAAGCTCTTGTTTAAAAAGTGCTGGTAGGGCTATAAAATAGAAATATAACTTGCAACATACTGCAGYTGGGGTTTGGGAAAGAGAAAGTAGAAAGAAAATGAAAGCACCAAAAGAGCTTTTTTGCAGATGTCTCTAAACCTCAATACTCTAGATTCATAGTACAAGGCTATTTCCCCAGAGAGGTAATAGGAATATCTGCAGAATAAGAAGAAATCAATTTCGAGAAGTTACATTTTCCGTGAAGTATATACAAGGTTAATTTAATCTATAATCTAAAAATGGCAGAATATTTTCTGGCTACTATAAAAGTAGTCAACGCATTGCTCTGATCACAGAAGAGATAGTGTGAAGATCAACAGGGACTTGTAAGAGTTCAGATTCCCTCTTAAGGCAGGCCACTTGCAGGAGAGATTACAATTATCCTGACAGTAACATACTGACAAAATGCATTTAGTTCTGCATTGTAATTCCCATTTTCTACCTGGTCACTCTATTAGGCTGTATAGATCATGTTATTCTGCACACCTTCCTTATGAATCRTAGTCAGGTCTTCTCCATAAGTCACAGTAACATACAGGTTTTATTTTCAGAATATATTATAAACTTTTCCCTTTTTCTTTCCTCTTTTTAAATTTTTTAAAATATTTTTTTTTTACCATTGACTGTCAAAGTGGCAGTTGTCTGCTGATCTCCACACACACAGRTGTAATCTCCAGTGTCCTCCACATCCAGCTGGTGGATAATCAGCTTTGCAACAGCACCATCTTGACTCATTTTATATTTGCTGTTTGCCTTGAGCACCTCCTGCCCCTTCTTCCACTCCACCACAGCAGGTTTGGTCAGCTCACAGTGCAGAGCAGCTGTCCCATTTTCTACAGCTTCTAGGTCCTCCAGGTCTTTTTTGAATTCTGGAGGCAGTGCTGAAGAGTAAAAGAATTACCATAGAAAGGGTGAATATTCCTAAAAAAGCAGCTAGATGAGGTCCTGGGGGAGAAGGTGCATGGTACACTACTGAGCCCTGATCCAGGTCAGTGGAACACGGCGGGGAAAAATCTCTCCCGGCTTCCCTGGACTCTGCATCAGGGCAAGGAAAGTGAGAAGGACCAGCACAGCGGAGGAGGACAAACACCAACAGGCAGCTCTTTTCCCACTTCTAACAGAAGGAGGAAGAACATGAGCAAACTCTTAAGGAACACAAAAGCCCAAGCAAACAGAAAGGGAATGGGAACAGGCCATAGCAGTAGAGACTTGGGCAGGTCGAAGGTTTGGAGGACCTTAGTCCCAAGGATTACTTTACCATGCACTGTTAAGGCAGCGGTGGTGGTCTTGTCTCCACACACACAGGTATAATCTCCAGTATCATTCAGGTCTAAATTGTGAACTACYAGCTCCACAACACAGCCTTTCTGTCTCACGCTGTACTTGTTGTCCGAGGTGAGGACATGATGGCCCTTCTTCCACTGAATATGGGCAGATGCCTTGCTGAGCTCACAGTGCAAAGTGGCCGTTCCACCTTCTACTGCTTCCTTGCTGGTCATTTCTTCTTGGAAAAATGGAGGCACAGCTGAAGGATGCAGGTAAAAGGTATTACAAACTGAGGATATCACCAGGGATGGGTGAGAGCAGGAAGTGACAAGGGAAAGTTGTGAAGGTTATGGAAGGGTGAGCATCAGCAACAAAGAGAGGAAAGAGAAATAAGAACATCCTGGTGGGAATATATACCCTAAACCTTTGGTTTTATGCTGGCCTCCTACTAGCAAAATTGCACTGTCCTCGAGAGATTTACACCTGCTTTCTATCAGTTTCCATGTAAGAAGAACTAAGAATATAATCTCTGAGCCCCTTGRTTCAAACATGTGTTGATGTCTTCTACAAACTTCATGCCTTTGTACTTTTCCTGCTTACAGAGCAGCCCTGCTGAGCTCTGAGTGTTGTCACAGCTCCTTATTCATCGTCATTCCTTCTTCCTTGAGGTGCCCTTGAAAAGGTGCAGCCAGGGCTCACAGATTCATCTTGACCCCAGAGAAAATCTCCAGATGCTGAATCCCAGCCTGTTTTCATGGCTTAGAACATATTTTCCCCACTTTTATTTCCTTGAAATAAATTTGGTCACCTTAACATATGTCCCTCTATTAACTAGGTGGGATAATGGGATATTCCACCACCTTAACAAGGTTGGATAGCTCAAATCTCAAACTTAATGACTCACACCATAGTAGTGGARCTAAGTTAAAATATCCAGGCTAGAAATCAGGTTTAGCCTCCTTGATTTGGCACGTTTCCCATCTCCAGCAGTGTTAAGCTGAAACACCAATTTTGTTTGCACAGCAATTGGTTCTTGCAACAAAATAAGATCAGAAGGAGGTTGCAGAAAGAATTTATTCTCTCCTGTGTAGAAAAATCAGACTCCTGATGCAACTTATCTTTGTGCATTAGGACAGCGGTTCTGGGCACAAAACCCAATATAAACATAACTTAGCACAGAAGAAATTATAACAGTCTTATTCWGAATACTGCTTATTATGCCCTACATTAAAATGGTAGGTATTGAGAATGCCAGAAAAGGATGGCAAAGAATAAACAGATTTGTATTTTAGAGAATAAATGCAGGAAAGGAAAGATAAAAGAATAGTGGGTTTATATGCTAGGAAAGGAATGCCAGAAGGGAAAGATGAAAGGACAGCAGGTTTGTGTTTGAGGAAAGGAAAAGACAAAAGGATGGCACAGAAAAATGCAGACCAGTGTTTTCCAGTATACACAGCCTGCAGGTCATCAAAGGCAGGGAATACTATTTCAAATGAATGGAACTCCAGTTAATAAGGTTGAACAAACAGGCATGGAAAATTGAACACCAGATAGTAGAGGACAAACATTTCCAGTTAGGAAATAGGAGGTCAAGGTAGTTTTTACCCTGTACTGTTAAGGCAGCTGTAGTCTGGTGCTCTCCACACACGCAGGTGTAGTCTCCTGCATCCTCCTCAGTTATTTCATGAATCACCAGCTCTGCCTTGGTCCCTTCCTGCCTCATTTTGTATTTCYCACTCTCTTTGAGAATCCTCTGGTCCTTCCGCCACTCCACCGGAGCAGCCTTGGTGAGCTCACAGTGCAGGGAGACTTCTCCACCTTCTTCTGCTTCCTTGTTCTTTAGCTCTTCCTTAAAGAGTGGTGGCAGAGCTGAAGGACGCAACATGGACAAATGGTCATCAGAAAACCACAATTAAAATCCTAATTTCTTTTTCATGTTTGGGATTATTTCCCCTCATGACTCCCTTTTCCAGCCCATTATAAATGTGCTTAGCTATAGCCAAGTTCAGACACTCTGAAAGCATCCTTCTTCGAGTGTGACCATAAGGGATCAGTTCCCTGGGTGTCTGTTGCTTTTCATGGTGAAAGAACAATACAGAAAAATCCAGATCTTRGGTCAGCAGCATTCACAAATAACACTGCTGGATACAGTACTATTTTACCTACACAGGTGTGATTTCTTGGAGGCTGGTATTGTTATTTTCTGTTYTGTTTTTACTAAAAACTTATAGCCCCATCTACATTAAATCAGCCAGCTTTCGGAATAAAACCACTTCTAGTTTTAAGTTGAAGTTTGAAGGGCCATTACATGTAATAAGAATTTCATGTTCTCGCTATTTCCCATTTTGAAAATTAAAACCCAAAGACAGAGCAACCTACAGGAAATAACCTTCAGGAAAACTAATTGTTAACGTTTACCCGCAAATGTGCCTTGTGTACAACTACTGTAAGCAGCTATAGAACACAAATGCCTCAGAAAAAGTCCATGTCTCAGGAAAGCCTGATGGGAGTCAGCTTTTTTTGGAAAAAGCTGGAGGGGACAGACCTGGGTCTCTTTGACCAAGTAAGTTCCTCAGAGCCAAGGACTGTTACTCCATTAAAACAGATATACTCATTAATGAGAAGAGAGAAGAACATCAGGTAAYGAGATTATTAACGTAACACAAGGATTTATTTCTAGATTGGTTTATTGGGAGCTAGTAGGATAAAGAAGAGTATAACCGCTGATAACCTGTGTTGTTTGGTTTTTTTTTTTGTAATACCTAACTGTCAAGGTAGTCTCGATSCCCACAGACAGAGGTGTAGACCCCTGCATCCTTCAAACCTAGGTTAGAGGTAACAGGCTCTGAAATGGTAACTCTTAACTCATTCTTCACGTCTGACTTGCTTAAAGAATGTGGTACCCCCAGAAGTAGCCATGGCCAGGTCACCGAGCGGAGCAACATCTCCTCCTCCTTCCGCTCCCCCAACCCTCACTTCTCCTCTGAGCAGTGCCTGGGGAGCAGAGGGCCTGGCAGACCATACACGTGTGGTTTGGAGAAAACTGTGGCTGGTTGAAGTGAACCGTGGGGATGAGGGGGGGGAAAAGAGCTGGAAAATGGAAGTGTCCAGGAAGAGGGGACTTGGACAGAAAGAAACATCTTGTTTTCTCCTTTTAAAGGGGGGCAGATCATTAATGACCCAAAAATATGCCCTGAGCTAGCCTTTCTCAGTAAGAAATGAACTATATATAGAAAGAAGAGAAAGCGGAAAAACACAAAAGACAAGCTACCAACCCAGGGCAGAAACAGCTGAATTTAGAGTGATGTCTATSTATAGAACTATTTATTAATTTTAATAAGGTCTTTTTACCATGAACTGTTAAGGTTGCTGTTGTCTTCTGGTCACCACAAACACACGTGTAATCTCCAGCATCTTTTATTTCTAGGTGATGAATGACCAGCTCTGCAGTGGTGCCAGGCTGTCTCATTTGATATTTATCACTTGCTTTGAGCACTTTGGACCCTATTTTCCACTGCACTGGGGCTGCTTTGGTTAATTCACAACGCAGAGACACTGATGCTCCTTCTAGGACTTCTTCATTCTTCAGTTCTTCCTTGAAAAGCACTGGCAGGGCTGGGAATGGAAAGTCAATAGATAGTATATTTAAAGTAAAACCTCTGCATTTGCGATCAGCATCATGAATTCTCAACTGAAGTTCAAATCTGGCCAAGTCAGGGACTTTAGCCATTGAGGTGGAGGTTATCACTATGATGATCTGGAAAACTAAATCCAGCAGCGACAGTAAGAAAAGAAATGCTGAGCCGACAGGTCAAAGTACAACAGGCTGGAGGGATTCAAGATGCATCCTAAAGAATTTATCACAGAGCCACCTCCCATGGGGGCAGGACATCTCAGCTGGTCTAACAGGAGCATTTCCTAGGCACTATTCCCTTAAACTTACACCATAGCAGTTTGTYTGCATGGAGAAACAGTCATGTCCTCAGCTCCCTTTTCAGGAATATCAGGCCAAAATTAAACGTCAGAACAAGAAGTTCTCCTTTCCTGAACACAAATTAATTCCTAGGAAAAAGCCTAAAGTTGATAGGTGAGCACTTCACAGAGCAATAGCATGTTTCAGAGAAACAAAAAATGAACAGTCATCTGCAAGATTAATTTACCATTCACTGTCAGAGAAGCCGTGGTGTGTTGGTCTCCACACRCACAGGTGTAATCTCCTGCATCCTGCAGCTCTAGATCACAAATTTCCAGCTCAGCAAGGGCATTATCCTGCCGCATGATGTATTTTTCACTTGCCCTGAGTATTTTGTTTCCTTTCTTCCACGACACAGCTGCAGCCTTGGTCAGCTCACAGCGCAGGGTGGCTGTTTGGCTTTCCGTGGCTTGCAGGTCCTTCAGTTCTTCTTTGAAAAGTGCAGGCAGGGCTGAAGGCCACAAAATGGATAGAGGACATTAAAAATGACAGGTGGCACACAGGTGATGGGATCAGGTGGTACAGAAGCAGAGAACATTTTAGGGTGGAAAGAGTTTCCTTTCCTCATAATTCTGGGACATTGGACAAACCAATAGACAGAAACACAAAAGCAGCCTGGATGCAGCCAGATCTTAGAGACAGCTTACAAATTTAAAGAAACAAATTCAGCCACAGGTGAACACACAACCAATAGCAATGAGCCGGTAGAGAAAAACACAATAATACAGATATATGTGTATGTTTTTTACCATGCACTATCAAGGCAGCTGTTGTCTCCTGTTCTCCACACACACAAGTGTATTCTCCAGCATCTTTCAATTCAACGTCATGGATAAGCAGCTTCACGACCGTGCCCTCCTGTCTCATTTTGTATTTGTCGCTGACTTTGAGCAAACTGCTTCCCTTTCTCCACTCTACTTGAGCGACCTTGGTCAGCTCACAGCGCAGCGTGGCTGCTTGACCTTCTGTGGCCTCCTCATCCTTCAGGCTTTCCTTGATGCGTGCGGGCAGCGCTGAGGATGCAAYGGACAGAGGGTTAAAATGGAGCAGCAAACACAGCCTCCTGGTGAAGGGCAGGGGTGGGGAAGGAAAGGCAAAGGCATCGGTGGGGAGCTGTCTTCGGGCCTGATCTCACATCTRCTTCAGGGATCAGGTCCTAAAAACACTTTGTATTAGGAAATGGGATGAAGGTTTTTCCCTTAAATCACAAAATGCAAATTAACTCTCATGACTATGACATGTAAAGTCAGGCTCAGAGGAACTATGCAGAGATAGCAATGAACATGGAGAAATAATGAATTCAAACCATAAGCTCAGTAATGAGGACATCTAGATGGAATTGGTTATTACCATGTACTGTTAAGGAAGCTGTGGTCTGCTTATCCCCACACACACAGGTATAATCACCAGCATCATTCTCATTTAGATTATGGATCACCAGTTCTGCAGTGACATCCTTCTGCCTCATTTTGTATTTCTTGCTAGGTTTGAGTACTGTGTGTCCCTTTTTCCACTCCACTGAAGCGGTCTTGGTCAGCTCACAGCGTAGAGTGACTACTTCACCCTCTGTGGCTTCCTCAWTTCTTAACTCTTCTTTGAAGAGAGCAGGAAGGGCTGAGAAACAAAGGAGGAAACATTTTCATGACATGCAGTTCTTGGTCACCARAAATAATGAACCTTGATGTTTACCAGTATCTATCCATGCCTAGTTATTGACATGAGGATCATCTTACAGAAGGAAGATATTAATTTGTATCATAGCCACAAAAGGGTCTCAAACAGAGGGTAAATTTGCTGATTGGTTTAGAGATGTGTGGAGAATAAACAGCAGGAATGGGAAAACTTCATGTGTGGTCAAAATTATAACTTTCTCCGTGTAATTCAGCCCAGGAAAAGTGATATAGCAGGTTACACCATGATCAGGAAAAAAAGCAAAAGSAAAAAAAAGAAAAGGCTTTACGTTACGTGTTAAGGATGCCTACACACCTAGCCTGAGAGTTAGAGTGAGGCTGAAGCGCAGAATCAGAGAGAACTCTTGAAAGTGCTTGGGTAACAATAAAAAGGAAAAAGAAGGACGATGTCTCCATTGTGGAAATCTTCTATAAGACCTCCACATCACAAGTTCAGGTGCATCCTAACACCCTATCCCATTTGGAACAACTAATAGAAGCATYCAGAGCATCAGACTGAATGGTAATGTGGTAATATGTACTGTGGGAGCAATAGGATGGGACAATGTCTGCTAAGTCTTTGGAATGGGGTGGGGACCACTTTTGGTTATAGAATATATATGAAAGAACAGGAGAGGAGGATCTCCAAGTCCTGACTCTGACCAGCAAGAAATAAATATTTGAGAATACAGACAGGGAGTAAAATTGGGCAGACACCAATTATGAAGCAGGAGAGCTCATGGATTTTAGGACAAGTAGTGATGGAGAAGAGCAAAAAGAAATTCTGTGGGCAACAAGAAAGCAAGCTTCAATCATTCAATAATTTTTACTTACAACCAAGCAGAAGCAAACTTAAAGGACAAGGTAGTTTAAGAGAGTGGAAAGCTTCTTGAAGAAAGAATATGAAGGGCATAATTACACAGACTACCCTACTCCAAGGACTATCAGCCTGCCTAAATCATGAATTCTTCAATGTCCTGAAACTCAAGAGACCTATAAAATATGGGAGGTTTAGATGAGTGCAAAAGAAATACTACRGAATGCAGAAGCAAAACCAGAAAGGACAGTTCCCCAGCATGTCTCAAGAAGGTCAAGGTCAGTTCCCCATTCCTGGACTCTGTCACCTCATGGASAAAGAGACCAAAATGAAAGAGGGGTTGAAAGGTAATCTGCAAAACGATGCTGTATCAAATGTCTCCAGACACAGCTGAATGCTGTGTGTAGTTGTATCCAGCAACTGGGTGGTGAGAGGACTTCTATGTCCTCTGCTCACAGTTCAACTTGTGGCTCTTGGCTGTATCAGAATATTAACATGGAAACCCCAGGAAACCCGGCCAGCCTGAACTAGAAAGAAGCAGACATAACGCAGTGACATTCTGTAGGTAGATTAGAAKGAAGAAAAACAACAAAGGAGAAGTTGGTCTACTAACTTTCAGGAATGTAAGTTGATGGTAGGTAAGACTGGGAAAGCTGAAGTGTTTAATTCCTTTTTCTTCTTTAATATTAAAAGTTAATGATAGCTAAGAAARTAATAGGAATTCTGGCTAGGGTAAGAAAAATATAGATTAGAGAACATTTGAATATACTGAATATTCTCAAAGTACCTTGGTGTGATGAAATTTGTYCTGGAACACTGAAGATACAGGCTTAACCAATATTAGACATTAACAGTTACACTGGAGAAATCAAAGAGAATGGGTGATGTTCCACAAGTATAGAAAAAATAGAAACTCGGAGGTGGAAAAGGACTCACAAACTGAAACGCACACATGTAGTTCTCACCATGTAAACCAAGAGTCTAAGCTCCCAGGACAGTCAAGAAAGATCCAGACAAAGTCAACGGAGCCAATGGAGCTACCTGCTGACCAAATGTAAATGTCTGCTATATGGTGAACTGGATGTCTCCCTGGCTTCCATTTACCATATTGATTAAATCTCCACTGGCAGCAATAGGAAATTAGGAACACTCACCAGTCTTGATCTACAAGCTGAACCCCACCCACAGTGTCTGTGTCCTGGAAAAAAGGGGGAAGAAGAGGGAGGCAGAGAGAGGATCCAAGGCACTACAGCCATTTCAGCTTAACTTTAATTCTTTGAAAAACATTGTAACAGTACACGTGGACTTGCCAAGAGCTTTTATTTTCGTGAGGGAGTGGACCGGTGTAATATTTGTTGGCATACGTTAATGAACTTCCGTGAGAGAGATACACAGTATATGCTGTACACCTTGATTTTAGTAAAGCTTTTACTTTAACTACAGTAGGAAGCACTACCAGTCTGGAAACCACAGTCAAGGAATATTCAACTGTGATTTACACTCAGAATGAAAGAGTGAATTGAGCAGAGTTCCTCAATACTCTGGAGTCCAGTATTATTCAGCACTTTCTTTATTGGCTTGGACTATAAAATGCAGAGTAGTCATTAACTTTGCAGATGATCTCAAGCTGGGAAGGGAGAGAAGCTGAAAGCTTCTGTTAAACAGGATTAGGATAGAGAAGATCTTGATGGAGCAGTGGTGAAAAAATAGGCTGCAATTCAGCAAAAGCAGGTGCAAAATACTATATTTAGGAACAATCAACATCACAAATACAAGATGGGGAACAATAGGCAACAGATCTGCAGAGAGATTTTGGAGCAAATGCAAGTCAAAAAATGCAATTCCGATGTGAATAGAGCAAACATCATAATAGGGATATATAAAATGGAGTGTCATATGCAAGACACGTCAAGTCCTTCCATGCTACTCCAGTCTGGCAAAGCCTCAGATGGAGCGCTGTAGTCTGCTTTTGGCCACCACACTTCTAGAAAGATACGGGTTAACTGAAGAGGGTCCAGAAAACAACAAAGATGAGCTGAAGTCTAGAAAACATGACCCACGAAGAAGTGAAAGGACTGAAGGTGCTTAGTCCAGAAAAGAGAAGACAGAAAGGAGATGTAATTTTTCAAATCTTTCACAGAGAGGAAAATAGCAAATATTTCTCCATTTCTACAGGATATTGGACAAGAAGTAATGACTTAAGCCAGCGCAAGACARACTTTTGTTGAAGTTAGGAAGAACTTTCTGGCAGTATTGACGGCTAGACAGTGGAATGAGTGTCCGGGGGAACTGCCAATTCTTCAGCAGTGGAGTGAGGCTAGGTARGCGTGATGGTGACTTGAGGCTCAAGGATGGACTAGATGACCTGGTTAAATTGGAAAGTCAAGACTGAAGCCATCCTTGTTTTATTGGTAAATACCAAGATGAAAAAGTCTGGGCAGTAAAAAGAAATCAACCCATTGACCTACTGAATTTCCAGGTGAGAAAGATGGCTGAAACTACTTCCTACTGTCTATGTTAATAGTGGAAATAAAGCTTCCCTCTCTTCCAAGGAAAGTTTGCAGATGAATTTGACTGAGGACTGTGAAGTACTCTCACACTGTACTGCTGAGTATTCTGCAATACTAGAATACGAAGYTACATGATCCTTGGTCAGAGTTATATAGAAAAGTTGCACTGAACCAAGTTTTGTTTGCATTATTTAAAATTATCTGTCAAATCCTAATGTAACTTGAAAGCTAAGATCCCTCTTTTTAAGAAGTATGAATGTTCCTGCTGCTCCGTCTCTCTAGACTGAAGTCAAAAGTAAGTAAAACAGAACAAAACACRCAAGCATGTGGCATCCTTCAGCCTTCAGTGTGGTGCAAAGCGGTATAGCCGCGCACCAAGAGCAAGGAGAAGAACATAGGGAAAATGTTAGTATAATCAATGGAACTACAATTCTAGTTAGAATTAGATAAAAATCACAATAAAAACAAGAAAATCCGTTACCAACAGAATTAATGATGGCAAGATTAGAGAAAGAACTCATTGCCTGTCAGTACTGAGGCTTCCAGAGGAAACAGGAGAAACATCACACAAAAATTTCTCATTTCTGTTTTCTTTACCATGCACTGTCAGTGCTGCAGTCGTCTTCTCATCTCCACACACGCAGGTGTACTCCCCAGCATCCTTGACTTCTAAAGCATGGATCAGCAGTTGTGCTGTAGTACCTTCCTGTCTCATAGTGTATTTTTCACTCGATTTGAGCACTTTGTGTTTCTTTTTCCACTCCACAGAGGCAGCCCTAGATAGCTCACATTGTAGTGTGGCTGTTCCACCTTCTGTGGCTTCTTCATTCTTCATCTCTTTCTTGAAGTGTGCAGGCAAGGCTGAGGAGTTCAAAATGAGCAGAATGTATGACCATGGCAGTTATCCGAGTAACTATCTGTGGTCTGTCAACCACACGTGACAAGCAAAGCCCTCCCTAATCAAATAGGATTGATAACTGCTCTGGGAAACATATGATGGTGAGCTTGGAAAGCTGGAGAACACCTTGTTCATAAGTCAGAGMTTTTTTTATGGTATGGTCTATGGCATGGAGGACCACACCGGTCTTAACTTCAGACTCTGCAAGACTGAGCCCTACCTTACTTCGGGTATTGCCTGGCACAATGGAAAATAAAGCCTAACTAAAGTGTCTAAGTTCTATTGCAATGCAAATCWTTACTGAAAAAGTTCATAAATGGAACTATATGTGAGGCATCAGTCTCCCTTTTCCRTGAGATTTCTCCTCAGATAGTGGTCAAGCAGAACTTGACTGTCAAATTCTGACACACTAAAAACTGTATCAAAAATATCTTATCATCAAACTGTATTATTCTCAACTTCAGGATTGTAACATCTTTACAACCAACAACACAATAATGTTTTTTCTTTTTTAGCAACTACTACTGAACATGAACATCAAAGGAATGAGTTAGTTCCAAGATGAATAACTGAAATTTTTGCAGYGAACATCTGATCTTTGCCTGATACTGACCAGTGCATTCCCATGTCTATGCCCATGTCTGACATCATGTTACTAAATCAATCAGAAACAGGGCTGCAATTTCAAAGCTGATACTACTATGCTCTTAAAAAAACAGCTGGTTGAAAATAATCCACTTAATTTGATATATTATTTTTTTTTACCATTCACTTTTAGCGCAGCAGTGGTTTTCTGATCTCCATAACAGCATGTATAATCTCCAGCATCTGCCAGATCTAAATCACGGATCACCAGCTCAGCGGTTGTGCCCTCGCATCTCATGGTGAACTTGTCATTTGGCTCCAGGGCTCTGTCTCCTTTCCTCCATTCCACGGCAGCTGCGGGCTTGTTCAGCTCGCAGCAGAAAGTGGCCGTGCCATTTTCCGTGGCTTCCACCTTCTTCARCTCTTTTTTAAAATGCGGAGGAAGGGCTGAAGATCACAGGGGAAGAGAGAGCACTTTAAAATTGAGGAAATGCTGCATCTCGACTGCTCCACTGGATTAAAACCCTATAATCTCTAAAGGTTTTAGAATAATATACAGTACCTGAGAGGCAAATGGTGATTTCAGGGGTATCCCTGCCTTACGCTTTGCAATACACCACATTCAGCATGTCACAACTGAATTGGAAATCAGTGTTGTAAAACTATAATTTCAGTACTGGAAGGTATGCTTTTAAGGCATTTTAAGATATAACAACAGAAGACTGATTCCAAGCTTTCAAGGAACTATGCACAGCTCTGTATTAAAATCGGATGAACAACTAAAATGAACACTATGTTATTTAAAATTCCAGGCTGCAATATATCATTCTCACCTGCCTTTCTCAGTTGTTATCATAACAGATCACCTTTCAAYTCCATTCAAGTAAAACAAGTGAAATCTCAGTGATATGCATAGAGAAATTAATTAATGAAAATACTGCAAGTGCTATTTATGACTTCACTGAGGTGTTCATTATCTGTTTCCAGATTCCATTAACATGAAAGAAAAGGGACAGAAAAGACTGTATGGTGCTATTTGTCAGTCCCAAGTGAAGGACTTTCAGTAAAAGATATTCCCAGTGGTTGACACAGCCGTCATAAAAATCTAAAATAATAGATGGGATCAAGAACAGTTTGTGATCCTGCATGAGATCACAGATGACAAATCGGAAAATCCCTATTAAACTGATATATTTTACCATGCACTGTCAGGGATGCAGTAGTCATCTTGTCTCCGCACACGCATGTGTAATCTCCCGCATCTCGTTCCTCCAGGCTATGGATTGTAAGCTCAGCAATGGTATCCTTCAATCTCATTTGGTACTTCTCACTAGGCTTGAGCACCTTTTGCCCTTTTCTCCACTCCACCRGAGCGGGTTTAGTTAGCTCACACTGCAGAACTGCTGTCCCGTTTTCTGTGGCTTCCATATCCACAAGTTCTTTTTTGAACAGTGCAGGCAAAGCTATGGGACGTAATATAAACAGAGAGTACGTCAAAACCACTAACAAGACCTTGAGGAACTTAGGACTAGGTCCTGAGGCCAGTCCTTCACCATTACAGCAAAACAAATCATATAGCCTTGAAAACTGCATCTATTAGAAAACTACTGCAGGATCTCACAGGGATAACTGCCACCACGACCTGCTTCTAACGTTGACTTATGCAGCATGCTCATTATTTCCCAGCTGATTCCAGTAGTCCTCTCTACCTATTTCAGTCTGAGATCATCTATCTCGAACATTAATGACCTGACTTCTGATTGCAAGTCAACGGCCTAGATGGTGGCACTGCTAGCTGGAGATCTCCACCTTTCCTGACACGATAATTTATCTTTCTGGTTCAGAAAAAACGTCCATAATACAACTTCAGGTGCACCTCTAGGCCATAATTTCCAAGGACATAATGGCTCTAATAGCAGGAATACAGTTTTTTTTAGCAACATTCAGCAAGTTGCCTTGTGGTGTGCCACCAAAGTAAAAAGGAAACGACTTGCACAGGGAAGAAAGTGCCAGCTCAGAGGAGGGGAGGAACAGAARTACCTCCAGCTGGGAGAAAGAAGAGGAAGTAAAAGCATGCAGAAAGTCTTAGAGAAGAGAGTTTTGCCTCCACAGTYTGGCCCCTGTCCTTAGAAGCATCTTATCCTTAAGATATATCTCAAATAAAAAATATTCTTTCATTTATTGGAACTATATATGAACTGCCTCTGCTGGAAGGGCAACCAAAGCTTGTCGCTATTCATTAGGCCAGAGGCAAGAACAAAATCTGTCTCACCACTCCCCAAATCAGGAYCTGCAGAATAATGTTTTGGGTTTTTTTTGGAAAGTACTATTTCCTCAGCAGAATACATCACAGTCCCTCAAAGGAGGCGGACAGTCATTCATTCCTGAATGGGAAAACCTCTCACTAACTGAACTCAGCGTTTTTAAAGATCAT
Organism: Oceanodroma leucorhoa; assembly: GCA_030449065.1. Classification (NCBI taxonomy): domain Eukaryota; kingdom Metazoa; phylum Chordata; class Aves; order Procellariiformes; genus Oceanodroma; species Oceanodroma leucorhoa. The sequence goes on from JASVER010000021.1 coordinate 10,201,378, forward strand.
TCCTTCAAGTTAAGCACCAAAATCCACTGCCATCAGTGAGATGCAAAGACAAACCCTCTGAGAACAAGCTTGCTGCTAGAGGTCTGCTCAATTTTGACCTTACATACAGGTGCCTTTTTACTTTTAAAAAGTGAAGACTAAGATGAGAAATTCTCACAACTCTCCTTTACTTTGCTATAAAGCCACCAGCTTCAAACTGCCAGACGGTGGGAGATGGGATGAAACACAGCCAGCAAAGCAAGAAAATGCTGCAGAACCAAAACATCAAAGCAAGTGGGAAAGAAACCTCTGAGAGAAAAGGGATCTCCCCRAGATACTGCTATCACAATGGAGAACGGCTTTGTTACCATGGACGGTCAAGACAGCCGAGGTCTTCTGATCTCCRCACACACAGGTATATTCTCCTGTATCTTCTACCTCCAGATCTCGGATCAACAGCTCTGCAGCGGTATCTTCTTGTCTCATCCTATACTTATCACTCGGTTTGAGTGTCTTGTCCCCTTTTTTCCACTCCACCGGGACACCGACCTTGCTCAGCTCGCAGTGCAGGGTGGCTGTTGCACCATCTGTGGCTTCTCTGTTCTTCAATCCTTCTTTGAAAAATGCAGGCAAAGCTGAAGGACAGCAATATGAGCAGTGAGATGCAATGCCCCAAAGAGTTAAAATTAACCATCGATGTTTAATTTTCTTTTTCCCCTCTTATCTTGAACGGATTTATCAACACAAGTACAATGATTGTCAATAGTATTCATGAATCAGTATGAGGAAAAAAAGTCATCACCAGGAAAGGCTACAATGCTTGCAGTAATCCAGAGAGATATTTTACATGTACTCAGAGTCACAAATCAATACAGACAAAAGACGAAAACCCAATTTTTTTCCTGGGAAATTTCAAGCAAAAAGAATAAATACTAATTTGAAATTTCTTAAAAAAATTGGTTTTCTGRTATGACTTTTTAAGCCATAATGGGAGGATGTTTGGTATGTTTTCACATACCTAAGTAAATGAAAAGACATTGTCCATCAAAAAAATGAAACACTGGTGTTTCATTCTAAGTGTCAGTTTGAAATGAAATTGTTCATTTCAATACATGGTGGGAAAACAAACATTTTCACCTGAACTGACATATCCTTTCAAATATGTCAGYTGCAGTAAAAATCAAAGTTCTCCCTGGGAAGGGTCGTCCCTTAGAAGGTTTGGGCTTGCTTGACATAGGAGAGTAACCGAATGCAATGACAACTGGCCCGTACATATAAAAGCACCTCGTTGTCCCGGGAATGGAGTATGGGAATAAGATTCCAGGGAATAACCTAATCTTTGGGAATTTTATGAAACCTTAAAATCCCTAAGTCATAGTCCTTTTGAGGCAACCCATTTTATTGGGCTTGAGCATAAGGGGGARTCTAATAAAGGAACTTTCAAGGGGAAATGCAAAATGATGGATCCTAATTAAAAGAGTAGSGGCAATCCGGGTTGCCTGTATGTTCCTCTGAGCTTGCACACCGATACCCCTCTTGTGCCACGCACCCCGGCTGCGCTGACGCCAATGGGAGCCCTTCATCGGCATCAGCGAGCTGTGGATAAGGGTCTGGCAGAAGGAAGGAGACGGTAGGGTAACCAGGTGTCTCTCCAAATGAAGAGAGAAAACAGGATCGTGACTTTTAGTACGCGTCTTGTTTTGTTTGTTTTACCATGTACTGTTAAAACTGCCATAGTCTGCTGGTCTCCGCACACACAGGAATAATTTCCAGCATCCGCCGTGTCTAGATTTTGGATTATAAGCTCAGCAACGACACCTTCGCGTTTCATTTTATACTTGTCACTTGATTTGAGGGTCTTGAAGCCCTTCTTCCACTCCACGTTAGCAGCAGCCTTGTTCAGCTCACAGTGCAGAGAGACACTTTTACCTTCTGTGGCTTCTTCATCTGTCAGTTCTTTGGTGAAAAGAGCAGGCAGGACTGCAGAGTAAACGYAATACGGACACGGCATCAAAGCTGAGAAAGCCTGACCCTGTGATCTACTCACGCTCTTCTCTTATCTCCCTGAACCTGCACGGCACTGAAGCCACAAGACCTTCTTCACACGCCAGGATTTTGTTCCAGTCTCTAACATATCAAAAGAGATTTCAGTCTGATTTTTAATTTTTTCTCCTCACACTTTAAAACTTGCTTTAAAAGCAAGCCCGTCTATCTGCAAACTTAGTTGTCAAGCTACCTATCCTTTACTTTAYACACCATAATATCAAAGGCGTAAAATTAGAGGCCGTATTTCAATATGAGACCCAAAGCATTTTGCTTCCTTTGAGAAAAACAGCAGTTCTGTAGAAGTGCCTGATTCATGGCACTGTCTGTATTTTTATAAATAGAGCCCCTTAAAGCACAGCAGTTACAAACACGCTGTCAGCTTTCTGCAGAGATAAAGTATATGCTTTGTAAGAGTTAAGCCAAAATTGGTAAAAAACGGCTGGGGATAACAGGAGAATAAAAAGGCAATTTTTCGTTAAGGTGGTCCTTGTGTAGCATCATACGTTGATGAAACCTTGTTCCTCTTAGAAGCAACAAGTGTAACAGTCTAAGTTCCAAAAAGTAAATATTATTCCCACTTTTAGGTCAATCCCTATGGGAAAACTTTTAAAGCAGCAGCTATACTGGACTAGGGAGATTGTGTTGAGTTGGGGACCCGTACTCCACTTGTCATTTGAAAATAGCACCTAGGAAGACAAATAGTACATCAAGAGGGCATCAGGTGAAAGAAGAGAGAGAGAAGGAAAACAGGATAGAAAAACTAATCAGCAGCGGAAAGGATAGAAAGTATACAGGGACCAGATGAAACAGGAGAAAGAGAAGAAGAGAGTTTGGAATTATACAGGTTTACTTGGGGCACGTGCTGAGAATTTCTTTTTACCATTTATTGTCAAAGTAGCCGTAGTCTGTTGATCTCCGCACACACAGCTGTAATCACCAGCGTCTGCCAAATCCAGATCCCGGATCATCAGCTCTGCAAAGGGACCTTCCTGTTCTATTTTGTATTTTTCACTTGGCTTGAGGACCATATTCCCCTTTCTCCACTCAACCGGGGCCGATTTGCTCAGTTTACAGTGCAAAGTGACTGCCTCCCCCTCTGTAGCTTCCTTGTTCAACATTTCTTCTTGGAAGAGGGTAGGCAAGGCTGAAGGATGCAATACCGAGAGAGAAAGAATCAGCACYAGAACAAAATGAACTGGACTCTGCTGTGAGTTACTGGGCTGCAGTGCATATATTTAACTAAAAAATGCACTACTGCGAGGTGGATACAGTTGAAAGGGGGGTAAAACCTCCTAGAGTAGAGAGAAATAAATTAGAGAAAACAATATACAACATAGCTGTGCTGTCTCAAAATAAAAAAAAAAAAGCGCAAGGGAATATTCCCTAATAGGGTGATTCTTTGGCACCACAGAGACGAGAACATGAAACCTCTAAGAAATCACACTGACCAAACTTCGGATGACCAGCAAATGTCATTAAACACACAAAGTTTGGGGCTTAATGAGCAAAATGGGTAGAATGGTTACCATTCACTCTCAAGGCAGCTGTTGTCTTCTGGTCTCCACACACGCAGGTATAGCTCCCACCATCCGTCAAGTCTAGGTCTTGGATAACCAGCTCAACAAAACGCCCTTCCTGTCTCATTTTGTATTTGCCGTTTGGCAGCAGCACCTTCCCGTCCTTCCTCCACTCCACCGAGCCCACCGCCTGGCTCAGCTCGCACTGCAGCGTGGCCGTCCCGCTCTCAGTGGCTTCCTCGTTCTTCAGCTCGTTTTTGAAACGGACTGGCAGGGCTGAGAGATGCAGAATGAAAAGGGATTGCAACCCAAGACCCTGCCCAGATCTCTGGTCAGAGGCTGAATCGTGATTTATCGTATGACTACCTAAGCCTTATTCCAACACCCTTATCCTTAAGCATATCCAGCCTTTTTTTGTGCATGGTAAAAAAAAAAAAATCTCTAGTAAATTGTACTGTGGGAATCAAAGTATGTGTGATCTTGATTGGGATCATGCATACAAGTGACAAACTCATCCTCATCATTAAAGGTGATGAACCCTCCTTAACAGAAAATCCCAAGGAATCTTATGTTTCCATGCTAATTCGGGAAAACATACATGCATGTCAGCACCCTTCACTTGAGGAAAGGTACGAAGACAACACAACACATACACACATCCGACATTGGGCATAATGCAAGCTGATCGTGGATGGAGATTGGGGAAAGGAGTGACATGGCAACATGAAAAAGTGGAAGGATGAAAAAAGTAGCAGCAGGACATGAAGGTAGGTGTTGTGAGGGAATGTACAGAGAGGAGGAAGGRAGAGATGGACAAAAACGTTCCAAATTTTCAAGGGTTATTTCTGACTTTTTACCATTCACTGACAAAGCTGCTGTGGTTTTTTGGTTGCCCACTACACATGTATAGTCTCCAGCRTCCTTTGGGTCCAGATCGTGGATCAGCAGCTCAGCCACCGTGCCCTCCTGTCTCATCCTGTACTTGTTACTCGGCCGGAGAAGAGCGTGCCCCTTCCWCCACTCCACAGGGGCCTCTCTGCTCAGCTGGCATCGCAGGGTGGTGGTCCCACCTTCCACAGCTTCCACGCTCTTCAGCTCTTCTTTGATGAGCACAGAGACGGCTGAGGAATGAAGCGTTCTCATTTTACTTTAGGAGCATCATTACCAACTGGTGACCTCATATGGGACTTAAAGCTGAAACAAGTTCTCTTGGCACATATAATAAGCTCTGACCTACCTGCATGGCCAGGACTTTACTTGACTTTACAATAGCACACCATGGGTTTGGGAGGAAATAAAACCAAAACAATTATTTCCCAATAATTAGAATATCGAAGGAATTACCCTTCTGCTACCCAAATGCTGTTGGTCACAGACACGTGAAAAACTTGCTGAGAAAGTGAAGGAAATAATTGCATATTCTTTAACAAAATGTGTAGCTGAGGCCCTTCTTACCTCCTGGCTTAGACCTCAGACATGCGCCTGTATCCAGAGCAGAAAGCAGAACAGTTATTTCAGAGGCAAGGAAAGATATCTTGTTATCAAGGATATTTGATTGCTATGTTTTAGCATGAAGTTATTGTCCTAGAAAATAGAGAATGGACCCAGCCAGAGCTGTCTTTTGTTTGTACTGATCCCTTTTTATCTTAATGCTCACTATAAATGTGCAGGAGCTAGCAGGACCGTGGCAAGAACAACAAGAAATGGTCACAAGCAGGTCTCTTATTCCTACCATGGATTTTGACTTGGGCTGTGGTCTGCTGGTCTCCGGTGTCACAGGTGTATCTTCCCGCATCTTCTGGCTCTGCGTTATGAATCACCAGCTCTGCCAGTGTCCCCTTCTGCTTCATTTCATATTTGGCACTTGCCTGGAGCGTGGCTTCTCCCTTCTTCCACACCACGGTGGCATCAGCTTTTGTGAGTTCGCAGCGCAAGGAGACAGATTTCCCCTCTTCCATTTCCGTGTTTTCCAGGGCTTGTTTAAAAAGGACAGGCACAGCTAGAACACAGAAGCAGGGATTAGGACATGCCCTCTTGACCTGCTGTACAACMAGTGCCCCATGATGGCTGTCACCCCTTAAAACTAGTCCTTTTCCACATGAGAAGAGCCACCCTAGACCCTCCCTTGGCTATGTGATATCAAAGTGACTCTGCTTGGGAACAGGAAGAAATCTCCCCCCCAGATGTTATCATCTCACTGGGGATTCCCGTGGGGGAATTTTCTCTCATCTTTAATAAGGACCCCTTCAGAGTCCTCCGAGCATCCTCACCTAACGAATTCCCTGCTGCTGCAGTGCTCTGTAACAGTATTCACGCCCTATATCTCGCCTGCTTTCTGCTCCAGCACATACTACTTTTGCTGTRCTACTGAAGGTACTGTATTTGTTTAATGGCATTGGGGAGTGCAGATGGCATCTGAGAGCCTTTAAAAAAGGATGCTTTGGGGAGTTTGGGGGTCTAAACATTAATCAGGGACTGGACTGATGGTTTCATGTTCTTTTTGTGTTTCCATGYTCCTGGTCTCTAACTCCAGTCTTAATCACAGCTATGTAAAAAAGCCGATAGGTCAGGAACTGTGGCATGTAGGGTATAGAAAATGAACCCTTTGCACTCACTTATTTTCTGTTCAGTGGGAAGTTATAGATTTAAAATCCCAGACGCATAACATGGGATTACATGAATGAAATATACACAGSTGCTTACAAGTATGCAATATTACCATTAAATTTTATGTATGAATTTGTAGATGGCACTGCCACAAAGTGCTGTGTGTTTTGGTTTTTTTTAATAGAAGATCTATTAAGCAATGCATAAAGAAAGTGTGGCAATGTATCTGAYGCTGCCTACCATTTACTTTCACCCGAGCAGTGGTCTTCAGTTCCCCAGTGCTGCAGGTATATTCCCCAGAGTCTATCGATTTGGCATCTCGAATAATGAGCTCTGCCACAGTACCGCTCTGCTTAAATTCGTACTTCTCGCTGGCATAGAGGACAGTGTCTCCTTTCATCCATTTCACTGGGGTATCAGGTTTGCTGAGCTCACAGGTCAGCTTGACTTGTTTTCCTTCTTTAGTTTCTTCATTTTGGAGCTCTTGCTTGAAAAGAACTGGTATTTCTGAAAAAGAACATTGCAGATGTTTAAGGAAACACAGAAGATGATTGGAAATCGCTTTTTCCTTTTTGTTTCAGACTTTGCTATTCAGATAGAAAACTACAGGAATGGAAAAGCACTAGCAAACAGTAAACAGATTCTTAACAGCTCACATCTGGCTGCCAGCACTCTGGCAGCAAAAAATATTTGAGACCATATGCTTTTTTTTCCTTTCAACTACTATCTGTACTATTGAAGACATTGCGACTATTACTAGTTGTCATTACTAACATTRGTGGCGGATGCTGCCCTGCTATTGATGACACAGCGTGTTGCAGCGTTGCAGAGCTGGACCACTGGCACAAAAACGTAAAACTTGCTGAGGTCAACTCGCACATAGGACACAGAGGACACAAGGAAACGGCAAAGCATTTTCTGTCTTTACCAGCAGTATTGATTTCTCATTATAAAAAAAAAAAAAAAACCACAACATATTTTTATCAGACATGAATACAGACTTAAAAACAGCACAGAGCATACACAGAGAGGAAAGCACAGCTGTATACGGAAGGGTCCCTGTGGAGATTCCTGTGCAGGCTCTATCACAGCCTGGGATTCAAGGCTTTAAGGTGAGCTAGTGCAGAGAAGGCACTTATTGGGGAAAAAACCTCAACTGAAGTGTTTTCCCTTCAGGTCATGACAAAAACCCAATTTCTCCCTGGCTTCTGCTCTCTTATGAGTATGCAAGTCAGCTACCGATCCGTGATGCAGTTGTCCTGTGGCTATTGAAAAGCTACTGCCTATTCTTCTGATCCCCTTTTACCTCTAGTTTGGGACGCTCCGTGTCACATTGCTACTGACCCTTTTTTTTTTTCTTTTTTTTTTTTTTTCTTTTGCTGTTTTTGCATTCTGCTCTTCTGATACGCCCCTAATAGATAAAGGAAAGCTACAACAGTGTAATTTGTTGTAGGCATCCTTATGACTTGACTCCTTCACATCTACTGGTGATCTGAATCCATGTGTTTAAATCCTGCATCCACCCACACCCTTCTTTGTGAAGGGAAAAATGGAGCTGTTTTTTAACACTCATTATGAGCGTTTTTTTTCCCTAACGGAAAAATTCCTCTTCTTTATGGGTGAGATCCAGGTCCTACTAAAGWCAACACAGATCTTTATTTTTTATGTAACAGGTATTGGGAAAGCATCCTTGTACTAATGAAAAACATAGCAAGTCTGGACCATTAACCATCACCTCTCTTCTCTGTTACCTCATCAAGGTCTTCTCTTTCCTTGCATAGCAGATCACAGCCTTAAGTTGGCTTGTTTCTCTGTGCTCTAGGTAAATACCGTGAGCATCTTGCCTTCCCTCTTCATGCCCTGAGGTTCATGGCATGACTATATCATATCATGGAGGTTCAGGGCATGACTATTCCAACAACCCAAATGCTTTTTGTTCACACTGACTTCTCTAATCCAGGTGCAACTTCTGATCAGCCCCTCCAGAGCATGTTAAGAAGAGCTGCATGCAGGATATCCACTGGTCAGGCTAAACCCAGCCTGTGCCATTAACAGCCTCCCTGTATCTGCTGGAACCTGCCCATGTGAATGAGCAATTTTGCTCACAGGAACCAAACTCCTCCTCAACATCAGTGACTCAAGACAGGCTGGAGCAATTATAACGTGGGTAGCAGGTGAGCTTGGTTCTGACACAGCTCAGACCCAACGCTCACCTAGCGTACATGGTGCTTACCCAATGTGCTCAAGGAAGTGCATTAAAGTCCCCTGTGTCTACGAAGCGAACTTGTGCTCCAGCTCAGACAACAACCCTTCAGAGAGCACCTCCTGCCCGACCATGATCTTTGGAATAAAAACTTTGGATGCACCACTCTCAATAAATTTGGCTGCCTAAAGCAATTACCCAGACAAATGTGGGTGCGTGAGCTCCCTCCTTAGAGAGAGCCGTTAGTGGAGATGGCTTCAGAAGGTGATCCATCCTTTGGAATACCTCTTAGGCTGGGTGGATCTCCTGCAGAGATGCCCACTGTTCTGTAYTGACCCATTGCTCTCTGCTCCAGAGAGCTTAGGCACCTAACTTTCACAGAGCTAAAATCAGGTAAGATGAAGGATTTTCCTGTTTCACATTCTGTCACCTCTCTGGGTGACATCTGTCCTAAATGACTTGATGAGAACCTCTCCTGCACTGTGGTGCAAAGACATGAGGTTCCTTTTCAGTATAGTTTCACGTTTTTATCATTTCAATTTATTACTCTGACCTCGGTGTTAGATGACGAGTTAGGACCCAAACCATCACTCCAAATGTTCTTACCCTTGACAGTAATAACCGCACTACTTTTAGCTGCTCCAGCCTCACACTCATATCTGCCACTGTCTCYTTCTTCTGCCCTGTGAATGACAAGCTTGGCTTCAAATCCCGACCGGCTGATGTTATACTTGGAAGAATTCCTAAGGCTCTTCCCGTCTTTGCACCACTTTACAGGGCTGTCTGATTTGGAGGTTTCACAGTGAAGGATCACATCCTCTCCCTCAGTGACTTCAGTATCAACCAGCTCCTTTGTGAAGATGCAGGGCTTCTCTAGAATCACATAAAAACCGTCTGAGATGTTTCAGAAGAGACGTGGATTTTCAGATCACAAGTAATCTGTGAGATTTACATCCAAGATTACTTGTTTCAAAATTACAGGTCAAGGTTAGTAACAAATAATTTGGTGTTCATGACTATAAAGCCCTCAGGAAGGCACTAGTCATGCCATAAAATGTTGTTTAGTAAATACCTAATGCCATCTGGGAGAAACTGAGGAGAAAATACGCCTGTTGAAGAACATAAAAAGATCTCTCTCGCATCTCGCTAAATACGAACAAGATGGAGACACTATTTTCCTAAGCCCTTCTACATGTGAGCTGATTAGTTTGAACCTTCTAACTGAATGTGGAAAAGTTAATTCTACATGAAGTGAGGTGCAATGCAGGTTTCTCAAAGCCAGTCGTCTAGAACAGGTCTCACCTCATCRGTATGAGTCATCTAAAAACCAGGCAGATAGCTCAGACTGGTCATGTAAGGTGTCTCTGTAACCTCTGGAAGATGACAGACACCTCTAGAGACCAGATATTCACTTCCAAAATAGGTAATTAGGACAGAGATGGTGAACTGCTCTCTGGAAGTGTCATTCTACACAGCTTCTAGAAGTACCCTAACCTAGATACCAATACCTAAATTGGCCAAGGTACATCCTATTCCTCCTAGCTTAATGCTTTTTAATCCATAAAAATCCAATGAATCAGGAGACCAAAACCTGTTTTTGGCATTATAGCATCACTTATTAGCATTATCAAAAGGAATCAGCCTTTTGYAAATGAGACCTTTCATTTGCTTTCAGAAAAATCCGTTTGCATTTCTGCAGGATGGCAAAATTTGGGCAAATTTTCAAAGTTTGAAAAAAAAGGTTCTTTGCAAGAAACGCGGTGATTCTGAAAAGAATGAGGATATGTTCTGACATAGTGGAGACTCTGTGTTTTACATCTCTGGGCAGTGAGAAATATTTATGTTTCCGGTAAGAAAACACCTCTCTAATCCTGCATTCTTGGGCTATCTGGCGTTCATTTTATTCCCTTGCTGTAGAAGTAGACTAACACTGCAGTTTTAGTTCAGTTTAACTTTTCCAGAGAAAACAATTCATTGTCAACAATGAATAGCAGAGAACACACGTAATGTTGCCTTTCAAACAATGAAAACTATATTAAAAACTTACTGGTTGCACTTTTTTTTTTTTTTCTTGAACTAATTGATTTCTCTTCATTTATCATCACCCTACCAGCTCGGCTCAAGGAAAACTGGACAAGGCATCCAATGTACCATCACTACAGTATAACATCCCCATCTAAGTCCAATAAACACACTGAGAGTTGTCCAGGATTACAGTGTTAATTCCCCAGCCCTAGATTCATTTTATAGGCAATGTTATGATTGAACATATACAGATATACATATGATGGACCCAAATTTGTAGCATTTTTGTTCTTTTTTTCCACCTACCCACATTAACTCATAGTTATTTCTACACATTCTTTCCTCTCCTGCAGTTTTAATGATTGAATTACCTTTAACAACCAAACTGGCAGAGGTTTTCTTATCACCAGCTTCAAATGTAATGACCCCCGAATCCTTCAGTGAGAGTTTTTTCAACGTTAGCAAGTGATATCCACCAGGCTGAGACTGGATCTCATTAAGTTCATTGGTATGGAGTGGGGTTTTATCCAAAAACCACTGCACTTTGCTATAGTCTATAGGAGAGATTCTGCATTTGAACATGGCAGATTCTCCTTCTAATACAGTGACATCTTCCAGRTCTTCTGTTATTAGCACTTTCTGGCCTGAAAGGAACATAGATACACCAATTACTGGAATCTTCAGTTTCTAGCATGAAAATYGATATGGAAAACTCCAAGATTTCTCATGTGAGTGATTCAAGAAAGAAATATGTTCATGATACAGAAGACTGAAACACAATTCCCCTGTTATTGAACACAAAAACCATTCACAGGAAGATAATATATACAGGACACACACCAAAATAGGATGAAGACAACTTCAAAGCACCAGAACACATATAGCAGAACAAGTAGCCAGTACAATGCAAATCCAGTGTTATAAAGTTTCTCCTAACGAAACTACCTGGAAAGGCTGAAAGGATGCATCTCTGACAGCATCATTGGGCTCTAGACATCACTAAGCAGATGATCCTTCCCATGACAATCCCTCTGTTTTTCTAGAGCAAATAAAACTTGCTTTCCATGGGATAGGACCAGCCAGCTCCCACTTTCTTTGAGCTTAGTCTAACCATAAACACAGTGGGAAGTGGAGAGAGTGTCTGACTGCAGGCTTAGTAAAAAGAAACAAAACAACAGCCCTAAAAACCTGCCTGTATACATATAGATACACACCTAACTATAAATAAGTAAAATAAGGTTATCACTGTATACAAAGCTATRTCTGATGTTTCTCCTACTTACAAAACCAGTACATGGAATTTTTACTTTTATCTTGAGCTTCGTGACAGAGAAGTATTTTTTCACTCAGAAAAGTTGGTGTTAGAAGCCTCACAGCGAATTCAGGCAGCTCAGATCCTGAGGCCATGATGGGGATTAAGCACACTTCTTTGCTTCTCAAAGCTGCTCTAGCAGATGATCAGAGGTGGAGGAGTCGGGGTTTACCCCCTTAGTCTTTAATAATTAGCTATAATAATTAATAAATGGACACCACCATTGCATCTCTATGTGATTATTCTTGAATTGTTCCTCCTATTCTCTTCATCGCTTCATCTATTTCAGCTGAAGAGTTTCTCCCAGTTGAGGCTCCAGTGAGGGAACTGTGAGGAGCAGTAACAACCAGACCTCAYTCCTTCCCCTTAAACACCACCTTGATGTTAGCATTGGCCACCACAGCTCATTTACTGCCTGTAGCATCAAACAAAAGCTGCTTGGGTTGTACTCTTCAGCTGGAGRGTGTAACTCATGTGTAAGGCACAGAGGGACACTAAGCACTTAAAGATCTCTGGACCACCCATTCATCCATTCCCTCTTAGAAACCACTACTGGAAAGAGGCATCAAGGGATAGGAGAAAAGCCTGGAGGCAGAATAATTTTTCCCTCATCTAACAGTAGGCGATCTGAATCATATCCATCATATGTTCACCCAGGAACACCAGCCTCTCCTCACATCAGCATTTTGGGTTTTAAATCATACCCAGAGTACKCCAGGTGTAATTACTTCAAATCGACAAATTGCTCTGCATGTCCAGCTCCATGTTGCTGTATTTTTGCCCACATSTCCTGTGCAGGGTATGTACACCGTGACTCAGAGCCAGAAATCAGTAGATCTGCTACCTGTRTGCTGAGAAATAGATCTGCCTATGCATATAATGTTTTGTGGTGGAGAAACAGGACGTACAATCGTGTTCCTCTCATGCATACCTTGCACGACTAGCTTGGCTCTGGACTGGGCATCACCAATGTCGCAGGTGTAAGTGTCACTGTCACTTTTCTCCAAGTTATTTATGGTCAGCTGCAGGACTTGTCCTTTCTGTGTGATCTCGTATTTCTTGCTAGCCCTGAGTTCAGCTATGCCTTTCCTCCAGACCACAGAGGATGCAGCTTTCTCACTCTGGCACATAAAAACTGCAGTTCCGCTTTCATCAACTTTCAGATCTGAAAGTTCCTTGACAAAATAATTAGGTTTTTCTGCAAGGTGAAAAGAAAAAAAAAAAGAGAGAGAGAGCGAGACAGATTTGTTACCCAAACAAGTCCTGAGCATACAAAGTGGTCTTGAATCCTCTCTGCCCCTACTTGTAGAATCACAGAATCATAGAATCACAGAATCATTTAGGTGGGAAAAGACCCTTAAGATTATCCAGTCCAACCATTAACCTAGCACTGCCAAGCCCACCACTAAACCATGTCCCTAAGCGCCACATCTACACGTCTTTTAAATACCCCCAGTGATGGTGACTCCACCACTTCCCTGGGCAGCCTGTTCCAGTGCTTGACAACCCTTTTGGTGAAGAAATTTTTCCTAATATCCAATCTAAACCTCCCCTGGYGCAACTTGAGGCCATTTCCTCTCATCCTATCAGATGGAATGGATCTAAGATGATCACCAGGTCCACMTCCTGTCACAGGACATATCTGGTAAAATATTTCCAGGAAAGTTTAATGCCATTGTACAGGTACTGGTGAGGTCTCATCTTGCAAACCACATACAGTTTTGATCACCCATATTCAAAAAACACTAATTCAAATTGCCGATTTTGATTGGCTCATTACATAGCACGTAAGATTCTTCAGTACCTACAAGGTGTTTTTTCAGAGTTCTTTTTAGAAGCTTTTAATCCATGACATTTTTTAAAAACTAAAAATTGATCCTGTTTAGGGAAATAGATAGAAGAGAAGAAYATCTCCCACAGGGTGTAGTTATTTACCCCAACAACTGTACATGCCAGCCCATATGCATGCTTCAACTGACCTTGCACTGTGATCCTGGCTTTTGTTTTAGACACCTCTGTCTCACAGGTGTACTCCCCACTGTCCTTGACCGTGGAGTCATGGATGATCAGAATGGCCCGTGTTCCCTCTTGGTGCAAGTCATATTTCTGGCTTTTTCGGATTGCTTTGCCATCCTTGTACCACCTGATGCTCACATCAGGTTTCGACAATTCACAGCTCAAGCTGATGTCCTGCCCCGCTGCTGATGTTTTATCCTCCAGCTGTTTTGTAACCTCAGTAGGTTTTTCTGAAGAGGGGAAGAAAAAAAAAAAAAAAAGGGAATTTTGAATAAAAATCATGATCATTATCACTATATAGTTGGGGGATTTCAAATTCAAATATCCAGCAAATTTTCACATTCCCCAATGAATGATTCATATTATGTTAGGGAAGGAAGGGAAAAAGCAGTCTTGCTCTTTAGTACGTATTAATTGCAGTTATGGGCTCTCAGTGACYATTAATGATTGCTTACAGGAACTGAGGACTTGTCCTCATGGCAGCCATTCCAGGGGATGTCATTTTGTCATCACCGACGTTACTGTAGGCGTGCAGTTATGGTGGGATCTATCTCACTAAGTACAGACATCTACGCCATAGAGATATGTAGCAGAGGCACTGACTCCAGGGCTGCTCTACAGCCAGCAGTCATCTGCTAAGTACAGGCAATAGACTTCAAGGAACAATTTCTTTTGTCCTAAATAGGTCTAGCTACAGATGATGAACTGTCTGAAAGCTACCTACTTCCTCTCTCCARTGACTACCCAGGGAGCCTTGGGTATTTATCTCTGATGCACACAGTCTAGGTAGTAATTGTCTGGACAATTACACTACCCGGTGTATTCTGCAATTCTCAAATATCTATAAAAAGTTTCAGCCTTTCACTTATTTTTAAGGAAAAATCTCAGTGCTTCAAGGCTCACAGAGAAGGCTGCTATTCACTTTGATCATAACAAGAGTTTGCCTTCATGGTTGACTGACATACCTTATGAAAAAAACCCCAAGAAATCAAACCCCAGAACCTTTTTGATCTCATTACCTTTCACAACCAGAGAAGCCTTGGAGGTTAGACCACGGGCAGTGAAAATGACTTCCCCAGCATCATCAGGAATCACGCTTTTGATATTGAGTGTATATTTCCGACCCATGTTAGAGGCTTTAAATCGCCCACCACTTTCAACTTTGCTCCCGTTCAGCGTCCAGTTGAAGTCGTCAATGCTTTCATGGGACAAAATACACTCAAAAGTGCAATCTTCTCCCTCCTGGATTTCAGTGTTCTTCAGCCGTTTGGTGATGCCAATGTTCAGTTCTGGAAGACAAAAACTAGGTTAATACAAGGAGAAAAGGCTTTTATGATTGACATGAGTATTAGTATTGACATTTTTAGCTCATCAGACTGGTTTATCTACTGGACTGTCAGGACAGCACTGCATTCCTTACAGATTTATTTGACATGGGAAGGATTTCTCAGACATTATCCACTCAGAATCACCACAAAAGTACAGAAAAAAGGAACATGTGAATTTCCTGGCTTTGCTCTGGAAGGACTGCATGGAGAACAGCTCGCTCGGTGAAGAGTCAAGATTCAATGAGCTAGAGGGGAGAAAAGCTGTCAGGCAGGAAGCCTCTGGGATKTTGTGTGAGGTTTTTGTCTATGATGATACAAGAAATGTTTGTATTTGTTAATCTGTTACCATCCTACCCTACCTGGTGTTCAAATCAGCCGAATTCAAAATTTGTCTCCTTATCAACATGAGTTTGAAAGCCATGACCACTTACTTCTCTTTCCTTCAAGCAGTCGCAAAGATTAGAGGACAGGCTGAATTTCTGGGTTCTTCAATAGACAACTTTGTACTACTTTTGCATTCCCACAATGAACTCTGAATTAATAGCTCAAAACTGTGAAACAGAAGCTGCTTGGGGTTTTTTGTTTCTTTGTTTTGGTTTTTTTGTTTGTTTTGGGGGTTTTGTTTGTTTGGTTTGGTTTTTTGAGAAATTATTTGCTCTTCTGGGAGGATTTCTGCACCCTAGGAATGTTGAGGAAGGAAACACTGTCACTACATTTCTTACACGTGATTTTCTCCGAAACATCAGATATAYTTACATCAAAGAGTAACAGGGATTATTCAGGCATCACCGTGTTATGTGAAGCTGATGGAGGAATAGGTGTGAGAAAAAGTGACTAAGCCCACCCGTATTTGCAGCAGCCCTTGACTGGCCATCGTCTACAATACTTACCCTGAACGCTGACCTTTGACTTGGCAACATCAGTGCCAATATCACATGTGTATAACCCTGCATCTGTCTTTTCAAGGTCATGGATAAGGAGGCACAGGGTCTTCCCAGACTGTATCTGCTCATACTTGTTACCAGAAGTGAGCTTCACACCATCCTTTTTCCAAATGGGTTTGACCTTCTCTTTGGAGACTTCACATTCCAGTTTAATCACACCTCGCTCCTCACCAAAAACATCATCCAAGGACTTCATGAAGACAGCAGGTTTCTCTAAAGGTTAACRGGCAAAACAGAGAACAGCCAGGATATTTAAGTTGAGACATTTTCAATTGCTAGCAAATATTTCAAGAGAGCTTAAGTAAACACTTGGCAATGCTGATGATACCAATGCAGAACCAAAAGCAGCCTCACACCTCACGATTGGAATGAGTTTTAGGGAAATCAGAATTTATTAATGGGGGGAAGCACGGAAGGAGAGAGGCAGCCCGCATTGCCATAGGTGGGGAGTGATATTCAGTGTTGTAATCGTGGTCTCTTTTATGACTGCACACCTGTAAGATTGCAAGGACTCTTTTCTCTGTGTTGGGGCATCTGTCAGGCACAGGACATCCCATCACAAGGAATGGGGCTTGGAGCAGGCATGTAGGGCCCCARTGAAGGCCAGAGGGACAGCTTCACACTCCCACGGAATAGCTACGCAACAAGATAGACTAGGTTTAAGGAAGCCCTTCTCTGCATCGTGGAGGAGCAGAAAATGTTCTCTGGGAACGTCCTTTCTCACTGCAGCAGTCTACAAGTGGAAAGGGGTCAGGTGGTTAGAAGCAAAATGTGTGGAGAGAAGTAATTGGGATGTAGGTCTTCTAAAGCCAGAGAGCTGGCACTGCCTTTTCACAAAGCAGGATTCATGCAGTAGGAGCAGCAATAGAAGGATATGTTGCATGTTCTCCTCACTCTCCTGAACRTTTTTGCTCTTGCCTCTTTGTTTTGTTGATTCCCTTTATCTAATTTAAAATATAWTTGACACAGAGGATATTTGTAGGGGGAAATTTTTGACAAGGTATAAAAGAAAGAAGAAAGAGGAAATCCTTCAGATTCTCTGAGTGGATAGAATAGAAGAGTTAAATTATTCAGATACTCTGTGAAGAACAAATTAGTCATGATCAGGAGGCAAAATGCAAAGGAAATCAGAGAGATTATTCTCTAAGAGGGTGTGGAGGATGTCAGRCTCTGATTTTCAGAGAATGGCTCAGAACATTTCCCACTCATGTTTCCAGATACAAGGAGGAGTTAATTTAGGATAACAAATCACTATGAATTACCTGAGCATGCATGTTCGGGCGTGTTGCTAAAGAAAATGTCATTTTGAAATTTGGCGAGAGTTTTACCTCACRTTTCTAAATGCCTAAAATAATTCACACAACTTACTGTGGCTTAGCTGATGCACAAGAACGCGTTAAAACACAGCARCTCAAAGTTTGGTCACACATATGAAGGACAGCAGCAAACTGCCTTCTTTTTGCCGATTCAGTCCAACTCCAGAACTGRTGTACTGAAGGCGTGCCCTACCCTTGGAAGTAAACTGAAGCTCACCTCCTTGCAGACAAAAATCTTTAGACACAACAGTTTATGGACTATATATTACTGAAGAGACCTACAAGTGCAGGAAATTGCTCTTGAGACTATCCTGATAAATAAAAGCATGATAAACAGATATGGAAAGTTTTAGCAGGACATTAAAACATTTTTCCTTAGAAAAATCATCATCTACAGTAGAAACTTACACTGGAAGAAAACCCCTGCATGCCTATTACTCGGTCCCAGAGAGGTGAAGCTTACGAGCAGGATTGCCGCATGGGTATGGTAAATACGAACTCTTTTGCATGTCTTATTTACATTCAGGAGGAGTGCGATCACAACCCACCTATCACCTTCAGACGCACGGTCTCTGACACTTTGTCTGACTTCATTGTCACTGTGCCAGCATCCTCGGGCTTSACCTGCTTCATCGTCAGCATGTAGCAATTGCCAACGTTCCTGATGTCGTTCAAATTGTTGGTGTAAAGGAGGGTGCCGTTGAGGAACCATTCCACATCCTCGTCGTCGTGGGACAGCTCGCAGGAGAAGACGGCGGAACTCTCTTCTTCAATTTCCACGTCYTGCAGGTGTTTGAGTACTTCTACATCGCGGGCTGTAGGAAACCAAGGTGCACTGTCACCACTGTCACCATAAATCAGTACTGTTACCACAAATAGATTTCATAGTGTTTCAAGTTTATTAGATGATTTAGTCTGRTCTCCTGTACACCATGGCTCATTACATTTCATTTACTTGGTTCTGCATTTGGTCTAACAAAAAAACATCCATTAAAAAGRCTCAATTCTCAGAGCCCTCAATTCTCTTTTAACACATAAAACTGTTTTGMTTTTTTTTTCTTTTTAMTTTAAAAATAAGTAAGTCTTTCTAAAATGGTAGTGACATTACAGTGATGCCTAAATACYCCACAGAGCTCCAGTCCCTGTGTGCTCATCACTGCACAYGCACAAACACATTATAACTGAATTATCCCTGACTCACTGCCAGGGAAACACAGAGGATGAGGTGAAGACAACGGGTTTGGTCACAAACAGCAAGTACAAAGAGATTAAGCAAMTTGCTCAGGTTTAGGGAGCAACAGGAATTTAATTTTCTTTCCCAGTCCTTGGCCAGAGGTTTCTCTTTGCAGCTTCTCTACCCATGAAATGCTGTTTCTCAAGGACTAGCTAACTCAGAAGAGGGTTTTGGGAGTATTAAATAATTTTGTCATTTGGATGAACCTCTTCAAGGCCAAACTATTACCAAGAACTGCTTCCTAGACTTCTGGAAATGATTCTGTGGCTCACACCCAAGTCTTGCTGAAAAGTGACACAGCGATCATCTTTTCTTACAGTTTCACCAGAGGTGAARAACTGGCTAAAAACAGTGCCATACTAGGATGAGGTAGAACATCATTATGAATAATGAATGTATAGCAGATATAAAAGCTGACACTCTGGTCAGGAAATGAAAATCATAACCAAGATCATCAGAACCAGAGGCCTGTAGCAGTTTAACATRAAGGATATTTCTAGCAAGAAGTATCAAAGAGTTCTAGTTCCTCGGATGACATGGAAAATAATGTGCCTTGAGAAAGGTGCATGAATTTCTGCCTCACCCAGATGGTGCCCTTCCACATGCATTAACTACTTCACGGGAAGTGCTGGATTTCAGTATCATGGAATATCAGCATAATATCAGTTAGTTCACTTAAGATATTGCATTTACATAAAATTAGCAGGAGAGAACTGTGGGAATCTACCTCTGCTCAAGAAGAGAAGTCCAGAGTGAAATACTGAACCATAAAGATATCATAGAATCATAGAATGGTTTGGGTTGGAAGGGACCTTTAAAGGTCATCTAGTCCAACCCCTCCTGCAATAAACAGGGACATCTTCAACTAGATCAGGTTGCTCAGAGCCCCGTCCAACCTGACCTTGAATGTTCCCAGGGATGGAGCAACTACCACCTCTCTGGGCAACCTGTGCCAGTGTTTCACCACCCTCATGGTAAAAAATTTCTTCTTTATATCTATGCAACAGGCAAGCCTCCCTGCTGCAAACCACGTATACCTTCAACAGTCAGCGTGGCTTCAGTCTCGGCATTTCCAGCCCTGCACTTGTACACTCCAGCATCTTCGGGCTTCACCTTCAAAATCTTAAGCTCTGCCGAATGCTGCTCCCGCTTGATTTTGTACTTCTCAGAGGGGTCAATGGGTGTGTGGCCCTTGAACCACTTCACAACCTTTGGAGAAGGCCTGAAGTCGCAGGACAGGATGACTGAATGGCGCTCCAGAGCTGTCTTGTCCTCCATCTTCCTGGTGATCTGTATGTGGTAATCTGCAAAGCAGGGTTGGGAAAGAAGAAAGGATTAATCTGAAGAAGAGGAAAGTTTCTAATCTGTATTTTATACTTATTTCATTGATGTCGTTCATAACTGTTTTGTGAACTGCTCAGATGGTGCTACAAGTTTCTGTTACAGAGATGACGTGCTTTGAAGCTAAAAAGGCATGATGATCTATAGGGAATGCTGGTTTCTATAAGATAATACTGTATATTAACTACCAAATGCATGGTCCAGTTCTGGTTCAGTGCTTAGTGAATTGCTCTCTATTTGAGGTTTTTATTCAACTAAGAGCAAATTAAAGACAAAACAAGGACATCAGGATATGATTGGAGATATTTACAATRGTGACAGTGGAAGATAAAAAGCCTTGAAGCTTTGTCCCAGATCAAGTCAATGACAAAGTGGATTAAGTAAATGAGCTATCAAACTTGTCTAGTTCAGAAATGAGACAAAATAAACTCTCCTGGCAAATTTAATCTGTTTTGTCCTCCTTGATAAAGTCAAGAAGAGGGAAAAAAAAAAAAAAAAAAAACACACCCCACACAAAACCCCCCCAAAAAACACACCAGTCTTAGCACAATAGGTTTGAATACCAGGTTTAAATACCAGGCACACCAAACTCATTTGATCAGACCCCTTCCAAAGACATTGCTGTCTCATTTCATGCATCCAACATTSCACCCAACGACTTGTAACTGGGAACTAAGCAGATCTTCCATACATTTCAAAGACCTCAGCCAGTGGAGCCTGCACATCAGGCTGTACGTATGAAAAATTATTTTCCAGGGACTGTGAGAGGAAGGATCTCTYGTGATCTAATTCAAGCCAGGACATAGTCACATTACCTCTGACAAGCAGGTTTGCTGTGGATTTGGATTTGCCAATGGAGAACTGAATGATGCCTGTCATATCAGCACTGGTTTTCAGTATTGTCAGCCGGTGGATGGTGCCTTCTTGCTGCATGATAATGTTTCTGCCAGCCTGTAAGACTTCTCCGCGTAGAGACCACTTGGGGGGTTTCACGGATGGAATGGATATCTCACATTCAAACTTGGCTTCTTCAGGCTCAGTCACATCCTCATCACACAACTCCTTTACAATATTAATGGATTGCTCTGGAGAAAGCAGGGATTTARGAGTCATGAAAGAACTCTTTCATTAGCATCCTGCACACCCATGCCATCTTTTCTGCATTTGAATACTGCACTTATTGGCTCAAAAGACCTTAAAACATTCTTCTTTTTCTATAAAAATAAACATATATTGCTGGTCACAGGTCAGACAGTGGGTCTGTGACACAGCCTCAAGAGAATCCAGATCTCCTGATTCCCAGTCCTATTTATAAAGCCACCTTCCTATCCTGGTATCAAACACTTGGCACTATAAAATGGAAAAGAAGGTTCACTGAAATGCAGATGTTGATAGTAGAAAAGACTTCGATTAGCTACAGCAACTTTTCTCTGAACAACAAACTTTCTGATATCAGCATATCTGATAAACTTCTCTGGAACAGGAATTTCATCACTTTCCTTRGAAGAACATACTATGTATCCATTTTACAGGATGTTCCTGCCCTTATAATCCTAAAAAGATTCAATATCAATGGACTTCAGAATAAATCGATACTGAGTTAAAATACTTTTTAAGTGGTATTTTGTTTTCAAAGTAAATGACCAGGGCTTTTTGAATCAGCCAAGTCCTCCTTCCAAAACATCCTAGAGGAGCAAAAATGGTTTCCTACCTTCAACAAAGAAATTAGCGCTGCTTTTGTCATCAAAGGCATCACAAGTGTAGGTGTCCTCATCTTCATAATCTGCATCGTTGATGATGAGTTTCCGATAGACACCRTTGCTCACAATTTCATATTTGTCACTAGGGTGAATTTCAACGTCCTTTTTATACCATTTAACTTTGGCATTGGCACGAGACACCTGGCACTCCAGGAATCCCCGATGTTTCTCAAGAGCAATCTTATCTCGCAAAGGCTTCACAATTTTTACAGGCAGCTCTAAAAGGAGTAAAAAAAGATGGAATAATCAGTACAGTTTCCATGAAAAGTGTCAATTAAAAACTCATTAACAATATTTCTTTTATGTTCAGTTATTTGGATGAAGACAGGAATCCCCACTATGCTAAGCACTCAGCTAGCACACAGCAAGTGAAGAGCTAAGGAAAGGAAAACTTTTTATCCCTATTTTACCACTTGGATGGCTGAATTGCAGAGATAATAGGTAATTTATTCAACACTGCACAGCAGTGCTATGGCAAAGCCAGGGACTGATCGCAGATGAGTTCCTCATCAGTGTGTTAATTCAAATGTCTTCCTTCTTCCTATCACAGTGTTTAAGTTAAAYGCAAAAAAAATGTTGTATTCTTTTTAAACATAGACCAGAAAGAGAAAATGCAGAATAAAGTCAAGCTACAGCTCTTTGTCCCTCAAAGTTCAGACGTGACTTTTAGTGTCTTAAGGTACAAAACCAACCTCCTGAGAAAATAAACTGTGTTATTTTGCAAAAGTAAATTCCTAGGCTGATATTTCACATGCTGTAAGGTAGGGAGGAGTTTTTCTTTCCCTGAAAGCTTTAGGTGTTGTTTAACATTCTTACATTAAAAGTGAGGGAAGTTGGTTGGTTTTTAACATGAGAGAGCTTAAGCAGTATTGGCATGAAAAGTATAATTACCTTTTACAGTAAGCTGGGCACGAGATTCTGCCTTTTCTGCTACAAATTTGATCTCTGCTGCATCTTCGACTTGGACACGTGTRTAAGTCAGCGAGTAGGTCTTTCCTGAGAACACACAACCAGACATAACTTCTCCTGAGCGAACAGCTTCACTCTCCAAGGCACACTGCCAGGTTGAGCATCGCTCATCTGGCTTCGGTGCATCACCACCTGCTCTCATGGCAGCAAGGCTGACCATTCCCCTGTGCCTACGTCCCTGTTTCAAAGGATAACCTAACTTCAGCTCCTCCAAGCRCTGATTGAATGTGGTCCCCACCATCCGGAAAGTACTTGAAACAGAAGGATCCCACCCACTGTCAGATGATACAAATTCCTACCCACTGCTGGCAGCATGGGATGGTGGGATGACACCAAATTTGCCTTACTAAAAGTTCCCACCATGTCACTGTCCCAGCCTAGCTGCAACCCCAAAACAAAAGGGGAACTCTCTGCTAAACCTTCTTAACTTGGTTTTGAAGGTCAGACCCTTCTGCCTAGTCTCCCATGCCAGCACCTACTCCATCCCACCCCCATTCAAGAATGACACCCCCCTTTTTCGTCCTACCATCTTGACGCATTCTAATATTGTCGGCAGCCTTCAGCTTGTTGTCATTTTTGTACCATTGGGTTTGGACCTCATCATGTGAAATCTCACAGACGAAAGATGCACTCTCATATTCATTCACTTCCACATCTTCCAGYGGTTTAACAATCTTGATATCTCGGGCTGTGAAATCAGAGACAAATATTTATCTGGGATTTCTCCATAACTGAGTGTGGTGTGTTTACCTTCTGCATACTTGCATGGAAAAAATGGGACTGTGTTTTATTCTAGACCAGCCTCCCTTCCTGGGTGGTTTCGCTCTTCAACACAGTAAATACATTTYATGCTTGAACCTGCAGGTAAAATCACCAGCCACATTGGAGCTCACTGCAAGAGGATTTTATGAATGCAGGAACTTCATACAGGTTTTAAAAGAAGTTAAACATATTAATGAAAGAAAATCTGCCAAGGAAAGCTAAACATAAGCCTACAGTCTCTTGTGTTACTATAAACCTGTCTCATTCACATGCTTCTCTGCATGGTCTCCGTTTACTCCCCTGCTTGTGTGTCTGGATTGTATCAGCCACAGGGACCTCAGCCACATGTTTTACCCAGGAGACGCCTTTGCTTCGGAGTCCCCTGAACTCAGTATAATCCTCTTTAACTCTGCAGTTTTGCACTAACTTAAGTCAGAACTGATCCRTATTTCTGTGCTACTGAAGCCCTTTCCTTTTGAAAGGGAAGGTCTCGATACACCTTGGATCAACCTCAGGAGCAGAGCTCCARTGCAGACCAGCCAGCATCCAAATAGCAACCCAAACCAGTCACAAATTCAGGGAGAAAAGGGGGAGTTCAACAGAGCAGTGGGATAGGACAGATGTTCCTGAAGATATTGCTGAACCCGAGTGGCCACATGAGGACAGCATCTAGTAAGCAATAAGAGCGAGCTGATCTGTCTTTTTAGATGCCCCTYTGGAAAATAACATCTGCCAGGGCACAGCAGAGCTGCCCCTTCATTAACTGGCCTTCAGCACTAGCTGCTCACTGGTGCTTCAGGGCCCGGTGACAAAACACATCTGGCGCTTGACCAGTTGCACAGTGCAACACACGGAGGGAAAAATTGTCTTGAGCATAAAGCAGAGATACAGTCAGAAATCCTGACACTTTCCTTAGCATTTACAACATAAAAAGTAGGGCACATCTTGAGATCATACCCAGGGCTTGTCCAGTCCCTCTTCAGCCAAAGTCCCCCTGTGACAACGGCAGAAGCTAAACCAAACCATGTGCACACCAGCCATTGAATCCCTGCTTTGTGCCAGGCTGTCTGGTATTTGCTAACTTGCCAATCTGAAAACACCAAATTCCAGCGAACAGAAATCACTTATGATAAATGGAAAACTAAGTTAGAAGAGTATTTTTGGAAGAGGTGCTAAGGATAGAGCAAGCACAGGACAGCTCTGCCAGCACTTTCTCACTAGGAAGAGAAAGTTATCCAAAATGAATAATTGCAAAATACGCAACGCATTTCTTGCTGTGTAGTCAAAAATACTGCAGTAGATGTAATTTCCCACTTCAGCCAAACATACCATGAATCTTTAGGGTAGCTGATGTCTTGTCTTCAGCTGCTTCACATGTATAGGTTCCCTGGTCTTCATATTCACACTTGTGAATAATGAGGCTTCTCTTATTTCCTTGGGAAATAATCCCCACTTTTTTACTTTGYCGGAGCTCCTTCCCATCCTAGAAGGGAAGAAGCCAAACCAGATYACTATCAACTCTTCTACATTTGCACCAGGAAAAACAAACCTTCAGATCTGTGCTTAATTCACCTGTCTCATTGGACTTAATGGAGCTGTGCTTACTGGAACATATGCTGAAACTTAAGCACAGTACAAAGTTTTCCAGAAGTAGGAGTGGCTGAAGAACATGCATAACTTTTGGTTGACCCAAGACACCTATTTGAAGGCTTAAGGCACTGTACAGGGTTGGCAATAAGCCCCTTCAGACATTACCTTGAAGAAATGCTGTTATCCCCATTTAAGGGAAGTATCAGCTGAGCCTCAAGGAAGGTTTATGAAATGCCTGAGCTGGTCTCCAAAATGATTGTCAGGTGAAAGGGAATTGAGGCTTCACCTTCAATCACAGTTCCCAATGAAGCTATAAATCCTGGGTGAGAACCGCTAGACTGCACTGCTATCAACAGCAGAGCTCACTTTCTGCGCAACAACAGCTCAGGAGTTCACTATAAACTCAAGAGAAGTTTAACTTTCAACCTGATAAATGCACCCAGTAAATAAATAACACTTAGAGTGATGAATTGGGCAAGTAAAAGAACATAAGGACAAGGGAGCAATACTAAGAGCTGTATAGCAAAGGCTCAGACTCACATCSCCTGGAAGTGAAATTAAAGGCTCTCATTCCCTTCCAGAGAAGTCAGAAATTAAAATACCACTATCTGTCAGATGCTCTACCTTGAACCACTTAACATCCACGTTGGGCCTGGACAGCTCACACTCRAATGTGACCTTGTCCTTCTGAGTCACACTGACGTCTACCAAAGGTTTGCTGATTCTCACAGGCAATTCTGCAAAAAAGAGAAAGTCCAGTTAGTGAGGATTTAGGTCTCCAGGACAATCTGGCACAAGGAATAATGAATAGGCAGATCCTAGCTTCTGTGTTTAATAAAATTGTGACAACAAAATCCTATTGTTTCGAGCACATTATCATGAGTTGTTCTGTGGACAATGATGTTACAATAATCCTGTTGATATTAGAAGGATATGTTATTGATGATGGTCCAATRCCTAACATCCCTTGCAGTTATAAAAGAAAGCTTGTTGCTCTCTTAGAAAATCGCTCTCTGGGTCAGGAGAAGACAACCATTGTCCCACACCAACCAGGGCCTGAAACTTTGGGGTTTGTGTACCTGTCACGGTGAGCCTTCCTGATGAATGAATGCCATCTGCTTTGAAGGAGATGAGTCCTGCATCTTCAAGAGTCACCGAAGAAAGRGTCAGTGAATGTTTCTTCCCCAGGACACCAATACTGATATTCGGTGAAGGCTTCAGCCGGACGCCATCCTTCTGCCAGGTCCCTTCCACGTCCTCATGCGACACCTCCACCTCAAAGGTGACAGTCCCTTTCTCAGAGACTTCAAGAGGCTGAAGACCTTTCACCAGCTTGATYTGCCTCACTGAAAAAACAACAAGGACAAGTTGGACATCTCACACCGATGGCTGTGAAACAGCCTGAGGACTTCCAAAATGGATTATTTCCCTATTTCTCATGCAGGTACCTGTCAATTAGTTGGTATCTGCCAATTAAACAACCACCTTTGCAGGAAATAAAACCTGTCCACGACCACACTGCTAGCATGGCTGCTATTCTTAAAAGGGATGCTTTCAGCTGGGACAAACAAATCAGCCAAACATTGCAGAAAAAGGGCAAACAAGACCTTTTTCTGTCAAGGTCCATCACACTCACTGTCTATGCCAGAAATAAGCTCTGAAGTTGTACACACACAGGAGTAGAGGCATTCCTGTGCTGGGTGAGGTGGTCACCAATAACCATCTGGAAGAAACACTCTACAAGAAGATAACACTGTTGTTGTTTACACTGGGACCAGGCTCCCTGTGCTGTACAGCAAGAGAGATGTTGCTGAAAATATTTATTGTTTCCAGCATGAATCAAGAGAAAGATGATCACTAGAGATTAATAGAGCATAAAGGAACAAACAATATTATGCAGCTCTTCAACTAAGATAAAACGAGGGAGGGAGGGAGGGAAGTAGCAGGGAGAGGAAAAAGCTTTTAGTAAAAGGAAAAAAAAAAAAAAGTCCACGACACAGTGTGAAGTGCGCTGACACCTCACAGCTTGGGGGACAAAGCATTTGTGTTTTGGGTGGATATTACCTGTTCCCACTACAAGACATCAGTGACATCAGTGCCCTATCAGCCAGTAAAATGGATTTAGTGTTTAAACTTGACTGACCCTTAAAAGAAATTAAGTTGCCAATTAAAAAAAATAACAACAAAAAAAGAAACGTCTATAAAGCCATTAATTACTTACAAAAATCTTCAACTCATTATGGGTGCCCCTGGAATATTTTGACCTTCCTAGTGCATGTTTGGCAGAGATAATCCACATTCAGCCAGGATCTGAATGCAAACGTGACCAGGAGTGGGCTGTGGGCATGGTCTGGACCCAGCTCCTGGGCTGAGGACACCATAGCCCCTCTCTGGGGCTCAAACACCTCCTGATGGCACCTACTCCTATGCCACATGGGGGACAACAGGGAACAAACTATTTCTCCAAAGGTCTCACAGAGGTGATGGGGGTAGACTATGACTTTATTAACAAACTGGGTAGAAGCACAGTACTGTTCTCCCCAGAAGGGCGGTGGTGGACTCCATGTAATGCCAGCTCCTTATGCCTTTCCTGTCCCCTCTGTCCCTGTTACACCTCACATCAGGTTTACGGTGGAGTATAGGCATCCTRYGTAGGATCCTGTCTAAGTATAGGCATCCTATGTAGGATCCTGTCTAACCCCTTTCTCAAGGAAATCACACTGATTCCTCTCTCACGGTCTTCTCCAAGGTCACAACCACTTAAAGACAAATTTGCCCCAAGGACATGTCTTGAACCAGACAAATGAGGGAAGTACAGATGCTTCCAGGGGCTTGTTCTTTGCTTCCCAAACTAAGACACCACGTCTTCTGTCTTTGCTCACTAAGAAGTTGCATCAGTCCCCGATTTCTGATCTGATTTTGCAGCTGGTCTCTATCTCCCCGGAGTACCTCCTTCTCTAAACTGAGCACAGTGTGCCTGCTACTGTCTAACCTTTCCCCTGGGTTAACAGATATTTCAGGCCCTCAAACAGTGACTGGACTGAGGATCAAACCAAAGTTATTCCAAGGAGGTAGCAAAAGGGACTTGCAAAARTATTAACTAAATAGCACAGCAATTTCTAACTCAGTAAGTGGCCTCCTGGATATATCGTCACCTGGTGTTGTACGTAGGAAGGGGAAAAAAAMCCCAAACAAACACTTTTTCAAAGGTCTTGTCATAAAGTAGCAACAGTTGGGGAATGGTAGAACTTTTACAGGATTTATTTTAATAGACAATATTTTGCATCAAGAGATTTGAAATTTCATACTCATATTCCCAGTATAATTTCTGCTATAATTAATTGACCTAATTAAGTTTTTCCCTCCTGAAAACTTCGAGGTGTATCAGAGGAAGGATCACTTTACCCATGACTTACTTATTTAAGTCTTCCACAAACATCTCCTCCTGGTCACAACTGAAAATAGATATTCAGCCAGGTATGTTATTGGTTTGAGCAGCTCAGTTGTTTTTAGGAGCTCCTGGCATCTTAAGATCACAACAGATGCTTATCTTTTGATGAAGCAACTTTTATACTGGAGTAGATCAACAGATTTTCACAGAGCTATTCCTTATTTACCTTGCTCTGAAAGCAATCTCAAACCAAACAGTATCAGTCCAGCTTGGTSTTTTTTAAATAAAGGTCCTCTAAAATCAGGCTTCTTAACCTAAAGCTGAGAAGCAAATAGTAGTAGCTCTATTCACCAGACTGTGAGCATTTAAAGAATTTCTGCTGACCTCAGTGTAAGCTCTAACACATCCTACTAAAAAGAGGCCATTTGCTTAAATGTCAAAAAATGGAGCATAATTTTAGACTTTACTTTTAGAGTCTTGCTTTTGCTGTAAAGCAGTGCAAGA
This sequence comes from Oceanodroma leucorhoa, assembly GCA_030449065.1. Lineage (NCBI taxonomy): Eukaryota > Metazoa > Chordata > Aves > Procellariiformes > Oceanodroma > Oceanodroma leucorhoa. The sequence continues at coordinate 10,230,222 of JASVER010000021.1, forward strand.
GCTTGGTGCCGTCTCAGCTGGAGGACTTGGATGCAGAATACAAATGGTCTAGTGAGATTCTTGTATGTGGCCTCTTTCCTGCTGCATCTCATAACTAAGGCTTGGATGATCATGTGCAAAAAGAATTCCCTGATACAGTAAGCTGATTCCCCTTTTTGATCATGGCTCTCAGATCACCTTGAGTTTCCATCACTGCATGAAACTATCTCAGTTCATCAACAGAGGAGCTACTTTTTACAGTGACACTAAGCGTAAGCGATGAGAATGCAGCTGTGTGCCTGGGAAGCACAACCCAAAATCCTCTCTCTCCATCAGAATAGGAAGTTTATAAACCAGAGACAGATATACATTTGTGCTTGCATGACTCGCCTTGCGCAAAACACTGTTGGCGGCTATCAGGACTACTCAATTACTTCCTATATAAACACTGTTCCATTGTTTTCATTTTTACTACTTGGCTAAAGCAACAGCCAGTGCCTAAAATCTACAACCAACTGCTGAAACATCTTGCTGGAAGGAAACTGAGTATCACCCAGAGTCTGAAAAAAATGCCTTGGGATGCAATGTGTGAAAAAGGATGGAGCAGCAAACTGCCCTGTACCGCTCTGCATTCTTCCAACACATTGTAACCAGGGAAGTGCTATAATTCTTTATCTATCTTCTGTGGACCCAGTTCATCCCATTTAACTGAGATAGTAAACCTGAATCTAGTTCTAAATCAGGATCGTAGTCACTCATGGTTCCTTGAATAGTCAGAAAGACACTCCAGAAGGTAATTCAGTGCATCTAAGACTTAAAACACTCTCTGGAGGTCTTTTTTTCTCTTTGTTGACTACAGAAGGAGTTGAAAGTGATGTGCTAGAGGTAGGCTGCATGAAACCAAGCCTAGTCTACCACCTGTTAGTCACTGGTAATGTTTGGGTTTTTTCTAGAGTTATTCAGTTTGGAAAAAAGATGAACAACTGCCAATAGAAGTGATAACTGCCCCATATCAGGATGYTTTAGCATTCTGACAACTGCCAGCCAGGAAGATTTTGAAGATGAAGCTGTCTTAGCAGTGCATGAAAATGATTTGACAAACCCTGCTCCGTATGAGACRGTCTGTCAGCAATTTTTTATATCTTTGATACCATCAGAAGACCACAGTATTATAAGGCTGGAAAGACCTAGAAAAATCATCCAGCCCTTCTCTCCTGCTCTAGGACACACTTAGCTCTTTACGTCATCCCAGACAGATACTTCACCAAGCTTTTCTTAAACCCATGATGGAGGCTCCAAAACCTCTCCAGACAACCTATTCAGTCTTTCAACCATTAAAAAGCTTTTTTTTTTTTTTTTTTTTTTTTTTAACCTCGATCTTTCTCATTGCAATTGAAGTCCATTATTTCCTGTCGTTATTTCCACATGGAGAACAGATTGTTCCCTTCCACTTTATAACAGCCCTTTATGTACTTGAAGTCTGTTATCAAGTCCTTCCTTACCTATTATTTATGACCTACACAGCACCAATTGATGGCAGGGACTTTACAGACAAAATTAGATAGCCTTTACGTGCTTAAATCCTGTCTTCATCTACCCTGTAACAATCATGACAAAAGGGTGTAGGAAAAAGGACAGAAGTACAGGGCTACAGCTGAGACACCATTAGCTCACTTGAAAGGGCAGCACCCTCAGACAGAAGATTTGCTTTTGTAGTATTTTTAACCCTGACCGAATATAAAGAGACATTCTGAAAGAGGTGGTTTGCAGAGAAAAATTGGGGCAATGGATGGCTGAAGAGGGAACGGTTTGCTAAAAGCCATACAAAAGGAAAGCCAGAGTGTACCAGAGTGAGACATTTCAGAGGAAGGAGAAGAATCAGCTAAGCAGCTTAATGGTCAACAGCATGACTGAAAGCCGGTGGGATGAGATGGAGGCAACAAGAATCAGCCAGCTGTTCTGTTTACTGCTCTTGCTTCCACATCCTCTCAGTCATTTGACTGGTGGCCAAGCCCATGGTTGTGCCCTCGTGTCCCCATGGCAAGTGTGGGTGGCAGTGGCCATTATGATAATGGAAGAGACCAGAATCCACCTCCAAACCCTGTCCAGGGTATTTATAGAACTGGAGATCATTCAACTTACTTTCCACATTGATCTTGGCTTGGGTCTTGTCATCAGGACTCTCACAGCAGTAGAAGCCTCTGTCTGCAAAGGAGATGTCCTTAACCACCAAGGTATGCTTTGTTCCCTCAGTTTTGATCTCTATTTTTTCACTGGGCTTCAATATGATGCTGTTCCTCATCCACTTCACCTCTGCAGGCTTGGTCAGCTCTACCTCCAAGGTCACTGTGTCCCTCTCTTCAACTGTCCTGGGCTCCAGTTTCTTCTTGAATGAGATTGAGGCCTCTGCCAAAGGAGAAGAAATATTAGTAAGAATGTAGAGGATCCAGAAAACCAGCTTTCAGAGAGAACTAAAATGGTGGTTCATGTATCTCCAGTCCCAATGCATTCTGGGCATCCATATTTAATGATGCGAAAGCAGAATTTCTCTACTGCTAAGGGAAATAGCATCAGTGACAGCTTGTCAAAGGGACATTATCACCTCCTACCTCGGACTCTGAGATTGGCTGTGCTTTCTACACCCTCAGCATTGGCGCAGATTTCAGCTGCATCTTCCAACGTCAGATCAGTGATGGTGAGGCTGTGGTTGGTGTCCTTCTGCGAGATCACATACTTCTTGCTGGCTTCAATCTTGACACCATTCCTGAGCCAAGTGACCACGGCATCACTGGGAGAGACGGTGCACTTGAACACAGCCTCTTTCCCTTCCTCAGAGACCACGCTGTTGAGACTCGTAACAAATTTCACCACTCTGGGAGCTGATGGATAGGAATAAAACATTTAGGAGCATATCTTTGAGACACAGCATAAACACCTTCAAAAAGCCAAAAGCTTTGATAAAATTATCAGAARCATCAATTTTTATTACTTACAGTAAGGGATCACAATAGTGGGTCATCATGTTTCCCATGTCAGAGTAAGTTTTGTGTATAAAGATGCCAAAAGAGAGAGGCAAACAAAGAGGGGGAAAAAAATCCCATCTTAGATTTGGGATACTTAATTCCAGCCTCAAATGCAATATGAAGGTCAATTTGCCCACGTATTAAGAGACCTGAGCTCAACAGGTCTCAAAATCATTATGTTCTTCACAAGCAGAGGTTCCACTGACACTGAGAGAGGAAGTGGAGTTTTGTATTTTGCTGTCAACACAGGAGACAGCACAAACTCATGCACAAACTCAGCTTTGCAGAGTTGCAATGGCTGAGGACAAAACCCGAGGATCCCTCCACATTGTCACCATGCAGTTCTAGAGACTTACCTTTGGGGGTGATGGTGATGCTGCTCTTGTCATCTCTGGACTCGCAGGAGTACTCTCCCTCATCCTCAGCCCGGATCCCTGTTATTACCAGTGTTCGYTTCACCCCTTCCTCATGAATCTGGAAACGCTTGCTGGGCTTGATCTGAACTCCGTTCCTGCGCCACACCACCTTCCCTTTGGGATGGCTCACGTCACAGGTCAAAGAGACGCTACCTCCAATCTCAGCATTAACAGCTTCAAGTTTTTTGGCAAACTTCACTGGGATTTCTGAGATGCAGAAGGAAAAATGATGAGAAAGGAAAAGATAAGAAACCTGTTCTAAGAAACCGTTTCTGGCCAACTTTGAAAGAGAAAAAACACAAAACAAAACAAAACCAAAAACCCAACAGATCTGGGGATSATGATAGACAGAAACAAACCAGAAAGATGGAAAGTTAGGGATATTCCTTTGACATGGAATTTTAATATCATTATTATTCTGTAAAGCAAGAATAATGCCTTTAAGCAGGATTGGGTTTTGCCTTCCTTTCTTTCTAATTTCATATCTRATGAGATCATGTGGTGTTTTTACATCAGTCTGATTTGCCTGACTAAATGTAARGATCTATATGGATGCACAAGCTCCAGCCACCTTTGTCTCTTCTGTCACTGGAGACRCAGCCAATGGAGTCAGAGAAATCAGTCCGGGTGTGATTTCTTTCATCCTGAAGGAGACATTTCAATAGGTCGGATGGATCATGACCTATTAGTGACCACTCCTCTGCAATGACKCCAAAGGGAGCTGAGTGGGTGCATCTCAGCTGCAGACAACTCCAGTGTGAGTGTCTGAAGAGAAAGGAGCGGGCCTTTGCTCTGAGACATCATCCMTCTCATCTCCATCTGTGGACCAGCTGTACTTCATCCTTCTTGTCAATTTATAGCCTTAGCCTTGACTAGGGAACAACATCTCAGRTGCACCATCCCAGGAACAGAGGAGGATACAATTCAAGTCCTCTTTCCCCATGTGACCAACTCACAAATCTTCTCTCACAACATCCCTCTGGATCCTCATCAGCTTTGTCATGCTGGTGAGCAGAGCGGGGAAGAGCTAACGCTCCGCCATGCCCCAGCTACTAGGGTTAGGAGGAGACAGAAACAGCGTGATGACAGTGGGGAGCAGACACCAGGAGAAGCACCCATTGTAGGCCTCCTTGTTCCCCTGAGTGGCCAGCAAAGGACAAAAACTGGGTATTTGGAAGCAGGAGAACTTTGCATGGTGGGGCAGCCACAGGAGCTGCAACAGCAATTCCAGCCTTGAGGTTGGAACAGCTTTAGAGAGAATTTGGACTTCACCTCCATCCTACCACGARGGAAACGTAGCTGTTGGGTTGGGACACAACCTGTGCGCTGCTCTCTGCTCACCTTTCACCTGTACTTTGAATTCCTGCTTGTCGCTCTTTGTCTGGCAAGTGTACACGGCAGTGTCTGTGCTCTCAGCCAGGTTCACCGTCAGGGTCCTGGACGCCCCCTCACTCTTGATCTCATATTTCTTGCTCGCCTTGATTTCTGTTCCATCCTTGAACCACTTTACTGCAGCAGTTTCAGGCGTTACTGAAGTAGTCAGTGTGATGCTTTCRTGTTCTTGAACAATGAGAGGCTCTTTCTGGACAACTTTCTTTTCAAATCTAGCCTGTGGTTCTAGGAAAGACATTAAAATAGGAAAACTAATAACTTAAATCTCAAATCCTTAACACAGCAATTTTCTATTATTCTGTCTTCATGACTCACAACACCAGCTCATCCATAATCTGTAATAACCCAGGGAATATGGCTGAATATCTGTGGCTGGTGTAATCTTTTGCTGAGCAGGAAGAAAGAAAATGATCTGTCAGGCAACCCAGAGCTTCTGCTTAGAAKAGAAGCAAAGGAAAGGAAATGCAAATAGATATTTTATCTGCTGCCCACAAAAAGCTTGTTTCTTAGAAGTAAAATGACCTGTATAATTATTTCCTTTCCCATTTTTAGGATTTTAGATCTAATTAAGAAGAAATATTAATATGCTAAACCTGAATTGATGGCCTATTTTCTTTTCTGCTTGCTCTAATTCCCTTTCTCTTGGCTTCTTCTCTGTTTTGTACAATGCTTTGCCACAAAACTGGGCAGTTTTGGGGCACACACAGCAGCAGACCAGCTTTTCTTAKTCACCTTTCCCCATAGCTCTATTTCTGCTCTTCAAAATTTCCCACTTCTACTTTCAGCTCCCCACCACTTAAAAAGGTTGGGGACCAGAGTGTGTGAAGGAGGCACTACGAAACAAATTATATAGCATTTTCCAAAAAAARSTCTTCAGCCAGATTTCCCACCTCCRCAYTGCTAGATTAAAAAGGTCAAATTAATGTGTGATGTGGTTCACCGATGTTGCTCCAGGGAGAATGGTGGCTGCACCGTGGCCACTGGGTAGGGAATATCCAGTTTTCTTCTAAGCCATACAGAGAGCTGCTTAAGTGAGTCCTCACCAGTTGGTTCCAACTTGAAGGTCAGCTTCTGGCCTGCAGCCTCACAGGTGTATTCTCCAGCATCTTTCTTCTCCAGCTGCTCTATAACCAGGCGCCGGGTTTTGCCCACAGTTTCTATTTTAAATTTTCTAGAGGAAACGAGCAGTCTTCCATCCTTGTACCATTTCACTTCAGTTACATCCTGTGCTACCTCACAGCTGAGGGTGGCACTTTCTGTCAGGACAGCGTTCACCTCCTTCTGGACCTTTTCCTGGTTTATAAATGCAGGTTTTGGCTCTGAATGAAGAAAAGGAAGAAAATATTGATTGAGGGATTAAAATGAGATCAGTCTTATAGATTTCTGTGCAGACATTTGGAAAATATTTAGGTTGCCACTTGCCAAAACCAATTGCCTTTGGTGGGCAATATCTAACCTTCTGTGTGACCGAATCGCAATGTGGAAACTAGGGAAGCAAAAGCCTAGGAACGGAGAGGACCAAGAGGGTCTTTGACATCAATCTTATGGTTGCAAGCCACCATGCAAAAAAAACCATTTAATTTAAACATTCCCAAAGAACATTTTGTTCTGCATATCACCAAAAGCTCGCAAATTCCTTTTACTTAAGACCTGCAGTGAAATGTCAAGATCACAAATATAGCACTATGGGCTTCTGGAACAGACTCTTCATGGTTTCTTCCACTGTCACAAACGTGACTTTCAAAGAGACAAAGGAAACATGAGCACTATAGGGAGCCCAGACAGGCCAGGACCATGGCCGGCAAGGTCCCCAAGATTGTTGGAACGTCAGCATCACWTGCTTAAAGCTGTTTGGGCATGTGGTGAATCCTGTTCCAAAAGACCAATTGCTGAGAATCTTTCATGATGAAGGGACATTTAGCAYCTGGCAGAAGTAGTAAGGCATCTCAGAAGGCTGAGATCTCAAACACACAACAGCATAAATTCAGAAAAAGTGCTGAGTTTTCAAACCCATCTCRATGAGTGCCGCTGCCGAAATTGCAAATGACAAAGCATATTTCAGCCTCTCAGTTTTCAGAAATAGGATCATAAGTCAAACAAGAAATGGATTTTTGAATGGCTCTTTCCTTTCAAGAGGTTCAGTGCATGAGAATCAACCTTTGGGATCCCAGAAATGGGAGAGATCTGAATGGTATGTTGATTATTATTTCCATTCTATAGACAGACTAACAATGAGGTAGGCCTTGGTRCCATGCTAGAGCCAAATATTCCCATTTCTATAAGTACAGGCAATCAGGCACAGAAAATCAGGTGAACCCTACAGGGTGCAACAAAGCCCAGACTATCGCAAATGAGTCATTGTGTAATAATTATTACAGGTATTACTTTATTATCCTCTACTGTAATTCAGACAAGMTATGTCTCACCTGTGACATCAAGCTTGAAGGTGAGTTTCTGGCCAGCAGCCTCGCAGGTGTACTCCCCAGCATCTTTCTTCTCCACCTGACCCACCACCAGGCGACGCGATTTGCCCTCCGACTCCACCTTGAACTTCTTGCTCGAGGTGATCAGTTTCCCCTCCTTGTACCATTTCACATC